>VZTL01062418.1:66653-114127 GCA_013400535.1 Scopus umbretta | reverse complement strand
ATGGTGAGGCGGGGTGCCGGGGGGGGGGGGACAAGGGAGTCTGTTAGGGAAGCCTCGGTAATAGCCCATTAAAGCAAAATTAAGTCCCTAAGCAGGTGTTCATGAGGAGTCTTGCTTGTTGCAGTTGGTATTCCTGTTAGTCCCCTGAAATTCGTAGTAATCTCAATAATATGCTGTTCAAATCAGCTTGTACTTTACAGTAGCACACGGAGTCTTTTCCTATCAAAACTTTTGCTAGTTATTAAATGGTTAAAGTCTTCTTTTCCCTCTAAGAAGAAAAAAAATCAACATTTTACATGCTGAAAAAATTATCTTTTATGAAGGGGAGTTTAATTACTTCTCTATCTTTATGTCACTTTAGAAGAATTCAGAAAATAACTTTAGAAAACAAGAACCAAAGACCCTAACAATGTGTCACTAAAGGGAAAAAAAAAAAGTATTTAGAAAGTGTAGAAAGTGTAGCCAGTTGCTCTAAAATATGAGAAAGCACATAAGCTGCTCCAGTTATTACAGTGCATTAAAAACTACTATTTCCTGATTAACTGTCACAAATTCTGATGAAAGACTTGAATTTTAAAGGAAAAAATTGCGCTCCAGAAAATCAAGAGGTGGAGGTGCAGTTTTAGCTTTGCATCTGCTTGTTGCTCCCTGATCTTTTGTGCTGTAGTGTGCGTCTTAAAAGGCAGCAGCGCGATATCCGTGCAAGAACTTACTGTTTTATTAAGGAAGCCCTTTTGGACCTGATCCTGCCGTAGGAGGCGGGCAACCAGATAGACTTTGTTTTCTACAAGAGGCTGTGAAATCTGATGAGCAGAACAGGGCTTATCATCGGGAGAACAAGGTGCTGCTCCCAGTTCTGTCCCAGAGGGGTTAAACTGGAATATTTTCCCCCTCTTTTACGGTGCCACTGTCCGTGGTGAGCTGCACGCTGGACGGGCGATGCTCCGGGGGAGCCCGTGCCACCCTACCCTTGTGCAAAGGCCGAGCAAGTGTCCCTGTCCAAGGCAAAAGTGCCCCTGGATCTCCCCACGCTGCCCGTACAATGAGGAGGAGTACCCAGTGGCAGCGTAATGCCGTCAGGAAGGTACAAAAGACATATGTACAGAGGTCCAAAAACCTCAATATCCCCACGTTTGCTGTGTGTGTGCGGTGTTTTGGCCATTTGGACAACGTGGGAAATAGGTCTGCAACGTTAAAGCCGGGACGAGAGTTGGCTTTCATTTTCCCTTTGCACAGTCATTTCCCTGACAAAGTTAGGGAAAGATGCCCGCAGGTGTCTTATGAAGTTAGGCTTTAACTTCAGGCTCTGTGGAGGCGGCCCAGAAGTAACCACAGGCTGCCCCCCAAACCAAGGATTTGCAGGTGGGAATTCTTGAGTTGGGCTGTAACAGTGCCAGCTCCTCGGCCCTGCGTCTTACCTGGCTTCCCAGATACAAGGTGAGGTTAATGCCAGCTTTTTAAGGGCTCTTGGTATGGTGAGAGAATGGGGCTTTGAAAGTTATTGTTGTTGTTATTATTATAATTGTAATTGTCATTATTATTTCCCTTTATATTTTCTCAAGCAATTTACGTGCAGCTGAGAATAGGTACTGTATGACTGCTAGAGTATGCGACTGAATTAGTCCAAACCGTGTTCTCAGCGGTGTGAAAACGTTAAGGCACTTTCTGAATAGCTAAGAAAATGCAACATGGTGGTTATGTCAAAATGTCTTCTCATCAGTACGGGGAGTATGTGTGCATATAATTAATTTACAAAAACGCTAAGCGTTTGTCATCTTGGCCTTTGCAGCAGAGTGGCTTCCAGTATGTTGACAATTATTTTGGGTTTAAATATTATTAATTTTGCTCTTGACCACCCATCTAAGGAGATAGCACTGATGAGAAAAATTGCATCTTATTCAGCAAATCATTATGCATTTGGAATTACATGTTTCTTTTTTAATAAAAATGTCAGTGCAAAAAGTGTTTTCAGCTGCTTTACTGTAACCTTTCCACAACCAAACGAAGGATGGGACAGTGAACTAAGTCGTGCTTTGTTTTTGCATCAGTAGTAAAACTGATGTTCAGTGAGGCTTAGATTTCTAAATAATAAGTAAGTTGCCTGTGATACTAAGCTGTGGTCTCTAAAAACATTTAAATGATTTTTTTGGGAAAAAAACTGCATGGTCTGAGTCTTACAGTAGTGCATTTTGTACCTGTAGTTGGTAGTGGATGCAGGTACAGTACTGATCACAGCAGTTTAAGTGGTAGCACAGTTTGGGCTAAAATGTTTTCAGCGCATCTCTGCAAAATGCCCTGCTGCTGCTAAGGTTTCTGACTCAGCCCAAAGAACAGGGTTAATACATAGAAAAGTTATTGAGGGAAAAGAGACTATAAAAAATGTTCCAAATTCTATCTTTGCAGAATCTCTTGCCAAATTTTAGTAATTCCATAAATCAATGAATGTCAATAAAGATCAGAATTGCAGACAGGCAAGTCAGTTAGCTAACAACATTCTTGGTGCTTCCAAGCTCGGTGGAGAAATAAGCAATTTTTCTCAGTGGGAGTAATTTAAGAAAGTGGGAAACAAGGATCAGTGTATCAGCCCAGCCTTTCAGATCAATATTGATAATAGCACAAACAAGCACGGAGTATGCTTATCTCTCTCGGCTCTATGCTTTCTCTGATAAACACTCGGTTTAAGCTTTTTCTACACAAGTGTGTCAAGGATGATACCTGGATGGTTCTTGTAATTTTTTATAATTTGCAAAGAGTTACAACGTGACTATGGCATTAGTAGAACAGCAGTGTGAATTTTCTTTTCATTTCCAATACAGTTGGGGATTCTCAAGGTAGTAATTAATTTCATCTTTTTCATTTTCATACTGCAGTGTCTAGTAAGTGAATACGAGCTTACTGATAAGTCATAGACTCCTCATTTTAGTGAGTGGTCTCTAGTCATGCAAACCATACCAGACAGGAGGAAGAAGGATTTCAGGGAATATATTTAATACATGACTCTGCCAGTGTACAGTGGAAATCAAACTACTGAATAATGGTCTTAAAACACAAGTGTCCTCGTGCAACAGCAAAAAAAATGGCTTTTTCTGCTTGCAAGGTATAAGCCTATGGTAGATCAGGAACAAGCTAATAAGGAACATCTGGCATACAGACATAATTTGTTTGTGTCGATGTCACTCATATCCCTGTTTGGTAGTCAAATATGGTTTGGGTCCTAGAATTTTCTTAAGGTGTGGTTTATTCTCTAAGCCAATATTACATTATCTGTACAGACAGAGACCCAGACATGTAAAGTCTGTGCAACGATACTTCAGGAAAGCTGAAATCAGTTCTTTACTTTTCTCAAAACATATGGGTTTTTTTAAATGTGTACCAGGTACAGAGGAAAAAAACAGTATCATTTTTCAGGGTTTGTCTTCATTTAAATAGCTTTTCTTTGCCTTGTTGCGGGGGCGGAGGGGCGGGGAAGAATAGCCACTGAGTGTCTCATTTGTGTCTCTCCAATCTGTTACACTGTGCAGGGTCGCATATACTGCTTTAAGGTGTCATTCCTGCAAATGGTAATTTGAGAGTGTAAAGCATACAGTATTAATGAAACAGAGTACCTCAGATGGCTGCATAGGTTAGCAGATCTCCTTCTGTCCTTACAGCTGCTGGGGCAAACTCAATGTGCATTTTCCTATCGAAAGGAATTGTTTCTTGCCATACCTCTAAAAAGCTACAGTTATGATTTAAAAGGTGCTGTAAATGGCCATCAAGATCAGTTATAATGGATTATACAACATATTCTTCTCGATAGGGGCAACTGGTCCTGCTGAGTACTTAGTCTTGCCAAGACAGTAAGATTAGGCGGACTGGCAGGTGGGAGTCTGGGGAGCAAAGGAGTTACTTTAGGCTGCAGGGGGAACACCAGACATGGCAGGTCAAGGTCATTGATTGGTGTTCTCCACTCAAGCAAAGATCCAAGGTGGGCATTGGGATGAACAATGTCAAGCATACTTGACAGATAGTTAACTTGGAGGATCATACGGGATGCACCAAATGATAGCCCACGGGGATGCTGGAATACAGCAGACAGAGATTTGAAAGACCAAGGAACGATATTGGTTATTATTGTACAGTTCCATGAGACTGGTGTTGCTTTTGAATGGTTCCTTTTAGTTATTTACTTAGTAGGTATTGACCAAGAAATAAAGGATGAAATAAGAACACCAGAAATAGGAACCTACCCAACGTTCCCATGAGATTTGTCTTCAGACGTTCTTCCTTCATAAGGAAACACCTGGCTTACTCTGTCCAGGCAGCATCTGCTTCTTCCACATAGGAATTTTTATTTCTGGTTCAGAGATACTAAACACATAAGATGCCGAAGTGCTTACTGATGTGAGAGACAAGTCACTATTAGTCTCCCCCTCCTCTTTTTTTCCCCAAGTGCTGCAAGGAGTCAGGGACGTCTGTTGCTCTGCTTCTATTCAAATCATCCAACAGATAATTCTGCTGCCATCCACGGCTTCCCGCAAGAATCTCCATTGCACTATTCATAGCTTCTGTGGTGGTACCAAGTTTAGAAAAACACTGTTGAATTTCCTCCTGCTGATACTGTTTCTGAGTAGCAGCAAAAATGCACTGAGGCTGCTTATTTGCACGTCTTACAAATGAAATTGCATTGAATTTATACAGAGGGCAGACTGGATATTTGCAACTACTAGCAATTATTTACAGTAGACATTACGGTTTGTAAGAACTGAATATAAATCCCATTATTCCTCTTGGCATGATGTCTGTTTGTCTGAATTATAGCTTTTTAAAATACTACTGAAGGTCCAATTTTCCTACTTTGTAGCAGTTTCTAACCCGAATAGCTGTTGGAAGAAGGGTTAAAAATATACAAAAGTGTGCATATCACTCAGATTTGTAATTGAAAGAAAAAATATGTTTATTGCAGACTTTTATTGTCAGTGATTTCTTGGGATAAGATTTTTCTGTCCGTGTTCCCTGTTGAATCAGTAGAAGAGTTCAAAGTGCGTGCTTAACCTTGTGACATGGGCACAATCCTGCAAAAGTGATGAACATAATATTTAACATCTAAGTAGCTTAAATAGCTGGCACAACACTTCCAGTGCAGCAAAATTGGGAATGTGATTGCATGTAAGGATGCTGGTTTTAATTTCTGACTTATAGTGCCTGTAGGAGATTTGTCTTTTCTGCCAGACTGGAAACCGTTTCCTGGGTTGGGTAAAGTCATCAAACTCCCAAGATGGAGGTGGACACCAGTGGTCACATGCGCAAGCTACTGCATATATTTGAGGAAGCGGTTTAGACAAGTGGTCTCCTGCTCCTCCAGTAGAACAAAGCTGCCATTACCTGAGCAGTGCTAACCAGATCATATACTTAATGAAATATCAAGGCATTCAATTCAGAAGTAATTCTTGAGGAAGCAATCCGGGAATACTGAATTTTAGAGGACATAGCCTAGGCTACACTAAGACAGCGTTTCATGAATAGCAGTAACCAGCAATAACAAGAAGCCATTAATCTTTACAAGAAAATTAGTGGAAAATTCTGCATCCCTTTGCTTCTTCTGCCTCCTGTATCAGCTCCGTGTTACGTATGTGTTGCATGTGCAGAGGCAGGTGTGAGCAAAAGGGGTGGCAGGATGGAGACAATAGCCCCAGAAAGTTCAAGTATTTAAAGCTCAGTTAATTTCAAGTATTTTCTCTCTGATTTGGGCTTTTCTTTCTGGAGAACCTCTGGCAAGTGTAACCCTAGGAAGGCACTTTCATTTAAGCTGTCTGTTACTGTGCTGACCCTCTGGCATGTTAGTCACAGGAAGATGATGGCCACCCCCCTTGCAGTATCCTCCAACAACGTTCTGCTGCCCTGAGTCTTGCTGCTGGTTGCCCTCTGTGACTGGTGTGCCGAGTCCCTGAGCTGTGCCGGGCCATACTGGCGTGAGGGCTGCCTGAAGACAGCAAGCTTAAAGTCTAGTCTCACGTGTGGTGCTGCGGGTGGGTTCAGCAAGCCAGTGGCAAGGGATAATGTTACAGGCAGCCGCATCCAAAGGACTCTCCCTCATTGCACTCATAAATTGCACTCAGCCAGTTGGCAGATGATGCAAAACTGGGAGGAGTGGCTGGTGCATCGGATGGGTGTGCTGCCATTCAGAGTGACCAAGGCAGGCTGGAGAAATGGGATGAGAGGACTGTCTTGAAGTTCATCAAAGGAAAATGTCAAATCCTGCACTGAGGGAGGAATAATAAGTGCAGCAGTACAGACGGGCTGCCAACTGGCTGGAAGGTGCTTTGCATTGAAGTACTTGGGGGTTCCTGGTGGGCGGCAAGTTGAACGTGAGCCAGCAGTATGTCCTTGAGGGAAGGAAAGTCAATGGCATTCTAGTCTGCATTAGGATGATCATCACCAGTAGGATGAGAGAGGTGATCCTTCCCTTCTGCTCAGCTCTGGTAAAACACATCTGCAGTGTCAGGTCCAGATCTGGGCTCCCCAATACAAGAAAGATACCAACGTACTGGAGCAAGTCCCACAAACAGCCACACAGGTGATGAAGCATCTATTCTATGAGGAGAGACTGGGGGAGCTGGAACTGTTCAGCCTGGAGCAGAGAAGGCTCAAGGGGGGTCTTATCAATGTGTATAAATATCTGATTCCCCCATCAGGTACAAAGCAGAGGCAGACTCTTCTCAGTGGTGCCCAGTAACAAGACAAGAGGCAATGGGCACAAACAGAAATACAGGGAGTAAAATAATCTTTTCTTTTACTATGAGGGTGACTGAGCACTGGCATAGGTTGCCCAGAAAGGTTGCGAAGTCTCCATCCTTGGAGATACTCAAAAGCCATCTGGACATGGTCTTGGGCAACTGGCTCTAGGTGGCCCTGCTTGAACAGTGGGATTTGTCCAGATGACCTCTAGGGGTGCCTTCCAACCTCAGCCATTCTGGGATTTTGTGAAATATTTACTACACTTTAATTATCTTATGCAGTTGCACAAAAAGCTGGACTTTCTTCTCTCCCCTCAAATTGAATCTGAGATCTCTGTGTTACATCTTTACAGAGAGATTTTTCAGAAGCAAAAGTTATGTACCATAACTCCATTAATTATGAGTCATGGGAACACTTATTTTGAAAGTTTTGTATTTTACCTTGTTTCAGAGTTCTCTGTGGTTTAGAATTACTTTTTGCTTGCCATCAGAATTGTTTTGGTTTTTTGCTCAAATTGAAAATATGTTTATGTTATCAAAACAAATGTCACTGTGGGAAAAGAATGAAGCATTGCCAATGTTTTTCATAGCAGTGATATTTGAGTTCACTTGTTGGGTGTCTAGTAAACCACTTCAGGAGAGAAAATGTCATTCTAACGCACGCACGTACACACACACACATACTTGAATGCCCACGTATTTTGCCCTAAATTCAGGCTATATAAAATGTACCTGCAGAACATGCCCAGGTCAGGTATGATCAATACAGCTTGGGCTATCTGTTGCTGGTACTTCTTTAACCACACCGGTGGAGCTGTTTTGAGACAAACGATCTCTCAGTAAATATTTCTTACGACCAGGTCCCTGTGCCACCCTGTGACTTAGGATCCCATCTTCAGTATACAAGTATATTGGTTTTTTTGTGAAACAGAATAGAGGAATATACTGTATGTCTCGCAGTTACTTTTTGATTCACATCAAAACCTTTGAGGTAAAAATAAATATATTTATTTTTCTGAGGTATTATTTCACTCAGGAGAGAGCAATCATGTTCCAGCTTCTCCCTCTTGACCAGTAGATGCTGAAATAGTGTGAAAAGTCAAAGATATTATAGACTGTGTCTAAATAAGTCGGTAACATTGTTGGTATAAGCTTTTTATTCAGGAAATTCAGTGAGTTCAGATAGACAAGTGGATTTTCATGTAGTATTTTCATATCAAATGTATCATATCATTTTACATGGAGTTTACATGCCACGTCCTCTTTTTCTTTACAGGGTATATACCCAGTTACTTAGACAAGGATGAGCTATGTGTAGTATGTGGGGACAAAGCCACCGGATATCATTATCGCTGCATCACTTGCGAAGGTTGCAAGGTAAATGGCACAGTGGGAAAGTGGGAATCAGAAATAGCTCTCCAGCTCCTCCATTATACAGACTGCCTGAACTGTGCTGTCAAATAAACCAAAGACAGATTAGAAGCGAATAAGAACATCCAGTACTGATGATAAGCCGTATCTGGCTATGCCACTGCTCTTCATATTCATAAGGAATATAGTTGATTTTTGCAGTGTTTGCTTCTGAAAAGAAAACAAGAAATTTAGATTTTTGTTGTTGCTGTTTAACTGTTAGCTTTTACATTTCCATTTTTTTAATGTTTCTTTGGCTGCGTTCTCAGCCAGCGTACATCAGCATATTCCCAGCAACTCCAGTGAAGCTGCTTATGCAATAGCTGAGATTCTGCCTATGGCCATGAAGAGTCTGTAGAGATTAACAGTCTTCCAGTGCCTCTCATTGTCACTGCGAAGAAGCAAAAATCAAAATCCCTTCCACATGCTCATACAACAGTAACATCCATCACTTTGGGAAGCATTGACACCCAGTTAAAACAGTTTCAAAAAAATTTTGACTTCTTTAACTTAAGCATATCTTCCAGCCCTAAATTGCATCTCCAAAGCTACATGCAAAATTATAAAAGAGATTGCTTTGGGGAAGTAAATTAAAAAAAAAATAAAAATTGAGTAATACAATCAGGCACATCTTACATGATTTCACTGCCATAAATTTGCCTGAATAGCATGAGATCCTGCAAGAAAGCTATTCTTTCCTGCAGAAAATAAAAAAAATACTATGTTTTTCTAAACAAATGGGACCACACATGTGATGGACTAGTGTCACGGGACTAAGCCACAAAAGTCATACTCTGTTCATCCCCAAGGTCTGGAATATTTGGATCTGAGATTTTGGTTTTGGATTGGCTTTAGAGCTCCACATCACAGTAACTCTTGTGTTGAAGTAGTTCCTTCAGTTATACAGCGTTGCCCTAAGTTAAACTTATGAAACGCACAAAGACGTAAATATCCTGTGTATAGCAGGTTTGTGGTAATATTCATAATGGTCTTAGACACATACATACATAATATGTATGAAAAAATATTTGTATCTGAAAAAAACTGGAACTGAAGTAGTGTTTCTTACATTTGCATCCCAAATACCAGATGATAACAATACATAAAATGCATGAATATGACTTAATTCAGATATAATGAGAAATAAGTGACACTGTGGCATTATGAAATATCTTTTGCTCCCAGCTGAACAGCTATATCTCTCGCCAGCTTTCCCACAAAGATTTTTGTTATGCCAACTGAAATATTTCTTTTTATGTCTACCAGCTATTTTAAAGATATAGCATACAAAATCTACTTTTATCTTCAGATACAGTTCTTCTGTCTGATGTACATTTTAAAATAATGCTTATGTGCACAAGGAACTGAGCCATCAATTTGCAAAAAGTAATTAATTTCTTTCTCCTACTTATAATTGGCTTACAAGCAGGCTGTTTCGTTTTGATTTGTTGTTCTTCTTGCAAATGTATTTATTGTACAATATGGGGGGGGTTGTGTGGACGATGTCAACCCATGCTTTGGAGAATCTGCATACACACTTGAAGTTGTATGATTTATCAGCAAAGTTATATGTAATCAGTTCTCAATGAATTTGACATTTACTGGTTGCTTCCACTCAAAATCACTTTAATTTTGTAACGTCATTAATCAGGGCTGACAGCCAAAAATTTGTTTTGGTGAGTGCTTTCATGAACAAAGCATCCTCACAGATGATTTCTGAAGAGTAAATTGTAAGGAATTTAAACACAAATAAACCAACAGTGAGTTCTGACATCACTGAGATGTTTCTTCAGGCTGTACCCATTGTATCCATTGCTTTATAGCTGCATAGTAAAGGAATTTAGGAAGAGTAGTTGCCTTACAATAAAATGTGCGTTCTTATTGATGAAAATAACACTTCTGTGATTAAGTGTTTGGATAAATATAGAGAGCAGCTTCCTTATCACATTGTGTCTAGAGATGATCAAAGAAGTTTTTTGCAAAATGTTTCTGAGAAGTGCAAAGAAATGGGAAGATGAAATGTGCTGGTCCCAACCCAGGTGGTGAAGAGCCTTGCCGTTGTAAAGGTAGAGCTATGTTCAGTTCCATGCAAGGTTTAGAAAACAGTTCAGTACTGCTTCCTGAGATTCATCAGGGGGTTTTCCATCTTTTGCTGTAACTAGAGATTACGCTGTGGCTCTGGTTGTCCAGAGCCATCTTTGATCTTCAGTGAGGAGATGGGCAGGTCCTGTCTGTAGGATTCATCACAGGTTTGTGAGTGGATCCATATCCAGTTGTTGAGTAGATGAGAGTTTGAGACCTGATCCAAACCCTACATAAGGACATCTTGCCTGTGATTTCCTGGATTTTGGCTCAACCAATAGGTCCCAGTCTTGCAAAGGCTCAGATGCATTTTTTATGCAACTCAGTTTAATTGTGATTTCAGGTCTTACCATTATTAAGGAAGAAAGGGCTGTAGTCTTAGCTCGAGCTGGATCTTGTAAGAGAAAACTCAAATGAGGACAAGGCTCTTCATTGTTTTCACTGGAGTTAGGAGCTCAAGCTGAAATACAGACTTATCCATATGTCTTAATTCAACATTCTATGTTAAAAGAAATTATGCCCTGCTATAAGATTTTACCAGGTGTTATTTAGCATGATTAAAACCAAACCTTTCGCCTAGTGAAGAGACTATTGACTAAATAAAATCCCAGCTGAAGAGGCTGTTCATTAGGTAAAATCTCACTTGAATTTTGCCATTGTTTTCACTGAAACCAAAGCCATTCTGAGTGGCCTCAGTCAAACAAGACCAGGGTCCCAGTGTGTTCTCTATGTCAAGGTGGTCCCAAGCTGCACTGCTGAATGTAGATGGTCTCAAACAATAGTGAAACTTGAAATTAAAGCGCAGTCTGAATTTCTTGCTTTACAGCCTGTCTTGTCCATATCTTGCGGTCTTGGGAAGTTTATCAAGCTCTTGCAGAAGTCAGTGAAAAAAGTCATGTTGAAATTAGTACCAGGATTAGGTCCATAATGTTTAGAGATAAGTTGTATCTGATTTCTTTACCTAAGGCCAGGGTCTATGGGGTGTATACATCAGTGAACTCAGTGGAGGTACGTTAGTTTGCATGGGCTTAGGATCTGACCTCATATCTATGTTGCAATTGGCAATATAGATCTATGTTATGATAGGTAGGTAGGTAGGTAGACAAATAGATAGATAGATAGTTAGATTGATAGAGTGGATTTATATAGAGAGAAGGATCTTTATTGGTGATACTTGTTTTGAATACAGAGGTCTGTGATAAATATGAATTAAATCCTTTTCTCAGAAATACAGATAATTTAAAAATTACTGATCCGTTATTTAGAACCAAGTGCAAAGATTGTATAAACTGTGTTTGCAAAATTCTTAGTCTTGCCTAGATTTGGTTGGTTGGTTGGTTATTTGGCTTTGATGGAAAGAAAGGAGTGGAACTGTTTGTTCTTAATCCTTTAGTAGCACATACGCACCACCATTCTTACTATTTGCACAAGCTGCTCTTTAATTAAAAGTATGTAATGCCTCTTAATATCCCTCCACATGATTATGTAATTTAGAAAGGGACTCAAAATAAACTCTCTAGTTCAAATATAAAAAAAAATTAACACACAGAAACATAAGACTTTAGGAAGACATGTAGACAGTATTTGTCCCCAAGACAGCATTACTCATGCCTTTACTTACCTAAGATGTCTGTACATTTTTAATTTTTAGGGAGGAAATGTTTCATGAAACTCAAAAAAGAAACGCCATACACTGTAAGCCTGGTTTGTTCTTTTCCTCTTTGAGAGTTTTGTGGAATGAAGTAGGTTATCTTGCATACTTAAGTACATTCCTACCAAACCAAAGTGGCTCCCAATTTGAAAAAATTGCACAATGCTAATGCTTTCCAATGTATTTATTTATTGCGCTTAGGGTTTTTTTAGAAGAACCATTCAGAAAAACCTCCATCCAACCTATTCCTGTAAATATGAAGGAAAGTGTGTGATAGACAAAGTAACAAGAAATCAGTGCCAGGAATGTCGCTTCAAAAAATGTATCTTTGTTGGCATGGCAACAGATTGTAAGTATATTTTTCTGGTTTTAATTCTTTTCTCTTTATTTTTTTTAAATGGGTGAGTTTGCTTGAAGTATGTTGATTGGTGAAGATTGTTAAAGTAGAGCAGAACTGGCAACATTTTTTTGTTTTTAATAACTTGTACTGCGGAATTAGGCTCATTGCATGAAACCGCTTTCATGGGGCTGTAATTTTTTCCTTAGCCTTCACCAGAGTGCACCTTCTCCTGGCCTTACCAGGTTGAGTAACAGTAGGAATGTTCACTCTTCGGAGGAGAGGAGGGAGGAATGCATCTGGATGGACACTTTGCTTGAAAAAAAAAAATCATCTTGTTTAGAAAATTCTGGAGGATGTGAAATTGAATGTCGTTGTATGAGTCATCCTGCAGTTGTTTGTTTTATTTTTAGCCCTGAAGAAGTTATCTACTGCAAAGAATTTGACTCTCATTCTAAAGAACTAGAACATATGGCTATAAGATTAACCCTTAGGGGTCGTCTTTTCCTGCCATTGCACAGGGATTTACACCCATAACTTCAATTAGTGCAAATGGGAGGAAGTCACGTAAATCCCCCTGTGCATTAATGTTAATGGTAATGGTTATTGCCAGCATAATCCTCTGCAGAAGAACTGACAGGAAAACAGGCCCAATAAACAACAGAAAAATATTCTAACTTAGTATTTTTCATTGGTAATGTAACGTATAACAATGTCTTCTGTCTAGAGGGATATAGAAGAAATGACACAATTTCATTTTAGCCAGGTGGACCTTCGGAGGGGGGGCTGGATAACCCTGGGTCACCAGTTCGCATCCAGCCCAGTCTGACGCAGCGGGCAGTGGTGAGCATCAGCCAGGTAGTGGCTGCACGGAGTGAGAAGTTTCTCCGAGTCTGGTTCTGACGAGAGGGTGCTGATACCATAAAGCTGGTATGGCCTTCGTGGGCTGCACCTACATAACACGCCAAAGGAGCTGTCTGAGCACAGCAGGCAAGCCAACTACCCCCCCCCCCCCCCCAGCTCAAGAAGGGTTTCTCCTACCTTAAAGTTAACATGTGTGAACAGAAGCATGGAAGCAGGGCTTTTGTTGCTGCTACCTGCCTGCCACCCGTTGTGGATCAGAAAGGTCCTCCTCCGCTAAAGCGGGACAGTCTGTTTTAAATGGCCTGTTCACATTTGTGTGGAAAATGGGATAAAACCTTCTGTGCTGGTCAGAGATGTGCAGCCCTGAGGCCTCTGTGTCTGGCATCACTGGAAGTAGCAGGGCGCTAGGGGAAAGCCACAGAATGGCACCATTTGTAGGGCTTACAGAAAGAGCCAAAGTCAAATTGTTTCTGATTGTGACATGCACCAGGCAGTTGAGCCTCCTGTGAGTAAGTACTCCCACTTTCTTAAATCCATGTTACCGTCTTCTGGCTTACAAGAACACATTCTATGCAATTCAGAGCAGTGAGAGTGCTGATTAAAGAAAGCAAAAGTGCATCTTTCCCAACATGGATTACTCCCAAGTCCGTTATAGGAGCACTATGCCTGAATCCTCACAAAGCTTTTACATATTAGTTTTATTGGTGGAATAAGCCACTGAAGGTGATGGTAGTATACCTCACGTTACCAGAAGGGTAAGTCATTCTTTCCGGTCCAGGCTTCTGAGAAAATGAAGTTCGGAGAGAGAAATAAGAGAACTATGTCAGCTGTGGGTCTTACCAAAGTACTTCTTTACTGATTAGTTAAGGTGTTTGTAATCAATTAATGCCTCAGGCGTAGAAAAGACCAAAGTTCAGTCAACCTTAAAGAGCTTCCTGCCATTTTTGTGTGCTTTTTCCCCTGCTAGTGGTGTTGGATGACAGCAAGCGGTTGGCAAAAAGGAAGCTGATAGAAGAAAATCGAGAGAAGAGACGTCGGGAAGAGCTACAGAAAACAATTGGACACAAACCAGAGCCAACGGATGAGGAATGGGAGCTCATCAAAATTGTTACTGAAGCACATGTGGCCACCAATGCACAAGGAAGCCACTGGAAGCAGAAAAGGAAATTTCTGGTAAGGGCTGTAGCCTTTTACACTGCTCTTGGAGTCAGGTTCCTTCCTTTCTTCTGAAGTCCCTTCCCAGCATTGCAGCCCCACAGAGGATCTGTCTGTCAGTGTATTGACATACTTGAAAAATGGATTATTTTAATAATTACTACTGGCTTATTCTTACCTGAAGCTCAGTGTTTCATCAGACCACGTATTTCAAAAGATAAACAGCATGTTGCTGAGTTAAGGCTTACCCAGCTGGATACTTTTAATGTGCTATGATCAGAAAAAGTAGAAAAATTGTTTCATTCCTGATTAACAGCAGTAGCAGTCTATAATGCATACCATATCTTTTTTTATATATTGTGTCTAGGGATAGTTGTCTTTTTTAGGGACTAATATACAACATATTGTAAGTGTTTAAAAAATGGACAAGTTTTATGTAAAGCTGATATTTTTTATTAATAACTCATGCTTTTTGCTTCCTTGATACAAAGTGAACACATTAATTAAAACATATATGGCAAAAAAATTAATTTCAATGAAAGCAGGATGATACATACACTATAGTATTGGGATTGGAGACTGCAAGATGACTTAAGTTTTCAGCCTATAGCTAAGGATCAGAAAATAAATGGTGATTTGTGATGCTCAGCCTTAGAAAAGGATTTATTTGATATTTTTTTTCTAAATCGATTTTTAAAGGAAGTAAGTGCAGGATGCAAAATGCTTATACAGCACGAAAAAGGGAATTACAGACTGCATGTCAGGAATACACAGGGGTCTTTAACAGTTCTGTGTATACCAAATCAGATAGAGGATATTCATTTTTTTGCAAGCCTAGACTCCTGCTGCCTAATTCACCATGGGAATCTCAACCCACTGTTAAAGTGCTAAGAGAAGTTATATTTTCAAACCAGCTGATCCCTTATATAATGTTTTCTTAATTCCAGTGGCACTGTCTAAATTTCTATATGAACGGCTGCACGTTCATAGCAGCGTGCAGTCGGGAAACCACAGCCAGTGATTGCTGGCAAGAAGCAGCAGAGCACTTTCCAGTGGTGCTGCACAGCAAGGTTGGCGGCGCTGGTTTTAGCAGACCAAGAAGCAGCTGCAATAGTGCGTTTGGTTACTTAGGCAGGAATGCTGTTCCTTCAGTATCTCCTGGTTTGGGATAAAGCACGGGGAGCTTGAGGTTTCGGCCAGGAACGAGGCAGAAAGCTGGTAGGGACTGGGCCACGTAAAATGTGGTCATTGAGGGACTTCAGGCTCTGGAGACAGTCACAGCGGAGGGGGAGCCTCCAGCAAAGGGCGCCCAGAGGCAGGGCATGAGGTGATGTAATGACAGGGCTATTGGGAGAGGGGATGGACAGGGAGAGGCAGGGTGGCAGCTGTAACGGGCAGTTCAGAAACCAGCTGTGACTTCCACAGCTGGTTCCTAGACCAGACCAAACTGCTTGTGGTGCAGCCCTTGCTGCAGGCCCTCCTAGATCTTTGCAGGGCTGAAGCCCCGTGGTTTCAAGGCAAGTGTAGGAAGCTCACTGACACCTTGTAGTGAGCACAGAAGGGAAAGTCCAGGATGGCCTGCCAACCTCAGGTGGAGGGCTTTGAAAGCCCCTGTCAGAAGCTGTTAAAGAGCAAGAGGAGCTGACTGCACACCCCAGGACCTCTAGGTTGGTTCTTAGGCAGCTGAGGCTGGTTCTTCAACAGCAGGAGCTCCTTTGAGGTCTGGACCTCTTTTCCTGTTGAGGTGAATTAGGTGGCAATGGCTGCATGCCCTTCTGGAGTATGTTAGCTTTAGCTAGCAATCCTGACTTCTTTTGCCTTTCCCAAGAAAACGCTGTGTTCTTTCTTTTTCTCCCAAACAATGTTATGCATGGTTTTAAGCATTTGGTCTTCTTACTTGGAAGTGATGAAGGTTGTTTATCATGAGCACACAGACAATGTGGTTTAGTTTCCCAAGATTCAGGGAGGGAGGAAGCCTAGAACTGGGATTATTTGAGATTTTTAGTAGGAACCGTCAGATAATTCAGCCCAGTCTTCTTCATTGTTCTTTTACAATTGGTGCTTGCTTTATTAATGCATTGCTGAGTTTTTTCTTGAAAGAAGTTAGATTTGGATTCAGTTTGGTGACAGAGCTGTGGAAGGATCTTTTATGACGTGTTGCTTTAAAAAACTGCCGAGCACAAGTTTGTATTATAGACAGCACTTTCAGCACCTCCCCTGTTTAATTGCCCTTATATAAATGTCATGAAGTCCATCAGTCTTAAAGGCCGCCTTCTCTGGGTTTTATCCAGTTTTTGACTCTCTAATGTGAACAAAATGGAACCTCTGCATGGTGGTTGGCAGGTCTTTCACAACCGCAAAGCCACGCTTAGCAAACAGAACAGCTTTGACATGCCTGTTTTTAAAATACCCGGTAACACTGACGAGCTGTCATAAAATCAAGTGAACAAGTTGAAATGCGGTTGGAATAAAAAACCACTCATCGCAGATTCTGCTTGAAACTATTTTATTGTATATCCCTATTGAAATCCTCAAAATGTGATTTATTTTTTTTTTCCCTTTTGGAGAAGTCTTGGGCTGAAGTCATGCAGAAGGGGATTTTCAACCAAAATTTTACCCAGACGAGTTCAAATTCTAGTCACTTAATCCAGACTAGCTTTGTGTTCGCCCGTTCTTAGTCATCAGTTGTTTTAGCGTAGTTTTGGAAATAGGCCTGGGCAGTTGCCTGGAGCTCTGTGATGCCAGGCAGTCTGTTCTGGGGAGGATTTCAGAACTTCAAGTAGGTGAAAGAGCAAAATTCTACAAAGTGCTCAGCATCTTCTCAGGGGTAACAAGTCACCTCAGCGCCCTTAGCTTTTAGAGGAACTTGAGAGTTCTCAGCACCTGTAAGAAACAAGGACATGTCTATATTTTTAAGCAAAAAATGCATAAGCTACACCCATGAAATACTCAGTTACAGGCACAAGGAAGAAACTGCATGTACACAGAAAGGCAGCTGCCCGCCAGTCACCCACTTCTCTGTGCAGTCACCTCTTTCACAAATGTCTTACAAACAAATACACATTTTGTGGCATGATGGGCATTACTTGTAAAGTGAATAGAGTTATTTTTTATTTTAGTATATCTTCCATTACCAAGCAGGACTTTTTAAGAGCATAAAATACTCACTTTAAGGTAGATTGTTCCTTTAAATGTCTTTGTTTACATCCTTAGCCAGAAGATATTGGGCAGGCACCAATAGTGAATGCCCCAGAAGGTGGGAAAGTGGATTTAGAAGCCTTCAGCCAGTTTACAAAAATTATCACACCAGCGATTACAAGAGTGGTGGATTTTGCCAAAAAATTGCCTATGTTTTGTGAGGTAAGAAAACGTCCTTGGACTCTTCATTTGTATGGCTGTTGTTAAAAACTATTCAAAATGCTCCTGGCACGGAACTAAAAAATTCTCTGTATTTAAAATCAGAAAAATTAAGACACTCAAAATAGATGGGAATAGAATAATATGGATTTTTATGAGTTTTCTTTTTCCTGTGAGTACTGAAATCCTGATTGTTCATCTAGAAGTCATCATGGTTCATTAGGGACTTGAATGTGTCTTTAGAGGTGGCCTTGAACAAAGCAAATGAGCAGAAAGAGACTGTCTAGAAGGATCTTTGAAATGTTTAATCAGATCTTCCAGCACACAGTTCCCTCTCTGCTTTTTGGCTCCTTGGCAGGTATAGTACTGGGGAGCTGGATCTATGCAGTAATAAATTGTTCAGATTCAGGAAAGCATCCCCATCCAGGAATGGCACTTTCCTCATTGTATTCCCTAGGCATGCTTTTCCTGAATGGGGAGGTTGTGCATAAAAGTAACAGATTGTCATTCCAGGTAGATACTCACATGTAAAAATACAGTAAATAGACTCAAAATTTATTTGATTGCACGTGAGGAATACAGAGGTCCTAGGCTGATCTCATGTATACCAAGAAGGTATACTTTATTGAAGGACCAGATGCAATGGCTGGTGATATTTTTTTCCTAACTTAAAAAAATGTTACCAGAACTGCAGCCTGAAATAATATTTCAGTCCTAATAATCTTAATAATTTTAGTAATTTTAAATCTTGTGAGTCCCTTAGGATCCACAATCCTGGGAGTTTTAGTATGGAAATAACCGCAATCCAGTCATGGAAGGATGCCTGCCTACTCACCCACGCTGCAGAGCAACACTTGACTCTCCTGGTGAAATGCCAAGTGAATGACATTCAAAATGGGAGTGACCATGGTCAATGGGTTCATTGGGCTCCCTAACTCAGGAACAGTGTTTCCTCCTAATAACTAAACAGCAGTCAGGAAGGAGCTTTAAAGCAGCGATAGCATTTTACTCTTCTGTGGCTGGCAGCTTTTCTTTAAGGTCAGTCAAGGAGAGCTATTTATGTCCTCTGGCACCTACAGAACAAGATGAGGTAAATACCAATAGTTGGCATAGTGTAAATAGCTCTCCCTGGCTAACCTCAGCATTGGCTCCATCAGCCAAGAAAGCATGAAATAGTGGCCAAGCATGAAGATTTTAAAATACAAGAAATGTATCCGTAGATCAAGAGGCCCCTGCAGCATTCAGTGTCTGAGGGAGTCTGTCTTGTCTGATTTGGCGTTTGTTGGTGGGAAGTTGCAGTGACATACCAACGTAGCCTTTTTAATTTAGAAAGCTTTGCCAGTCACACGCAGACTGCAGTGCCCATCTGACATCTCCTACCCCTCCTGGCTACTGTGGGCCCACTTGTGTCGGAGCCAGGTAGGAAGCATGGATGAAGAAGTCAAGGTGTCGTTGGGCATGACCTCTGTGGGTTATGCAGCTTGGCTAGGACAGGCTTTGTTTACAGCTGAGCCACTGTGTAAACCTGACACCCATATACAGTAAGGTCTGATGGCAGAGTGAGGGACAACTCCTCAGGAACACAAAGGGATGGGACAGCTGTCCTCCAGGCTGTCATATAGCATGGCATGTAGCATAAAGAAAATTACAAATGTTTGCTCCTTTGTGAAGGGGCACTGTCCTGCTAACTGTATTTCAGTTACGGTTTTTAACCTGTATCTTAGGAGCAACACCATGTGGGCTGTGGGTTTGTATAGGAGAAAAAGCCCTCCTTCCTCCCATAGGACCTGCAGAGCATTTAAATGTTATCTCAGCTCTTAATTTCCACAGAGGCTTAGGCTGAGAGTAAATCTCTATGGGGGAGGGGCATGGCAAGGAACATCCATGGCTACTTAAATATTCACAGCTACTTTTCCTTCTTTCTCTCTTCTTTGGACACATGCTCAAGCCAGCAAAGCACTGTGAGTGCCCAGCTTAGTTTGTGTGCGTCCATTGGCCCATGCCTCAAAGCAAGAATCTAATCCCAGAGTAATTGAAGTGTAAGGAAAACTTCATTTACTTCTCAGCATTTCTGCTCTTGTTTCCTTCTTGCATTTGCTTCTGCTTAGAAGATGAAGATTGAGGAGCATTTAATCAGTTTGATGTGACTTTACGTGTCACAGATACCAGTGATTCCACATTGGGTGAAGCTGTGTGAATACCCTTCTAGGTAGCTCAGCTCAGCTCAGTTCCATGGTGCTGCATTACACATGTGCTGGCTGCCAGTATGTCTTGCAGAGATGAGCGTCTCAGGTTCTTGCCTTTTGCTTTTTCTCCCTGCAGAGAGAGAAGAAAAGGACAACATGTGGCGGATAATCAGTCACATTTGTTGACCCCACTCCTGGAAGGTGCTCTGGTAGCAACGCTCAAGCGATGAGCATAGGTAGCATTGAAACCTGCATAGCTGGGAGCAGAACCGATGTTTAAGCCCCCTGTCTTTCGTAACTGCTGCTACTGGCAGATAAGACCTGAGGCTGGGCATCTGTGGAACCAGGTGTCCCATGTATCCTTCAGAACTAGGAAAGCAGGTGAAGGAGGACATAGTCAGATCACCACTACCATAAAGAAGTTTTAAGAAGGTTCAAGTAGGAAGAGAAATTCTCATTGGTTTAATGGCTCACTAATAAAACAGTTGAAGCATCATGAAATATCTTCCCTACTGTTACTTGTCTGTTTCTCTTCCACCACTATTCCTTCTCCTTAGTCTTTTTTTCTTCATATCTCTTTTCTTCTCCCTTCTCCCTTCTTTTCTTTCATGTCCCTTTTTTTCTCTGGAGTTACCTATTCTGTTATCTCTTTGTGGTTGCTCTCACGCATAATTTTTTTTTTTTTTTTTTTTTTTTTTCTTACTTTTNTTTTTAATTTTTAGTTCTTACTCTGTTTCTTTCCCTACTTCAGTCTCAGCAGCCAGTGTTGTTGTCGTTGGGTAGGAAGACCGCCACTGTGCCTGTCCAGCCTTCCCCATGCTGCTGCTGAGCTGACTGTGACCCACAGACAAAGTGGTTTGCCCTGAATGGGATGAGTCATTTTTCTTGTGTATCAAACACTTTACACTTTAAGTTGGCATTGGAAAAATAGCTGAATGGTTCAGCTCCTTTCTCTGACTGGGGCTGGCTTTGTGCTTAAAACTCTCCTAACAGGCAGCTGCTTCCCACTTGTGTTAGGTAAATGGCATCCACTCTACATCATTTTACACCAAATCAATACGTTTGCTTTGCAAGTACACAGTTGCCACATAAACCTGTAGTTGGTGGGGTTTTTTTTTCATTTTGAATTGTAAATCAGGTAAATATAATAACTTTATATGAATCAGAAATGGATGGATTTTTGCCTCCAAATAGAAATGAGTTACTTTTTCATATACATGACCCTTTGCTGTTCGTTTAGTGACAGTCTCAAAATAGTCTTGGTGGTTTTTGCTATCATTGAATTACCTATGAAAACATAAAGACATGCTTTACAGAACCCATTCTCCTCATGTGTCAGCATCCTGGTGACACTTTAGGAATACAGAACCTACCTCCACCAATTCAGACAGCTTGCCTTTTTTAATGTTGTGGAAAAGACAAGTCTAGCCATATGCCCTGAAGATCATGGCTTGTGCACCAGTGTAAAAGCTGGAGCTATACCATAGATTTTCTGTCTGTCCAGCAATAATGTGGGGAGTCTGGGGAGATCAGCCTTACTAGGCTAAATATAGCTTAATAAGTTCTCTGTTGTTTAAATGGGCAGTGAGAATTAAGAGTACCTGTCCCACTGATTAAGGTATCTCTTCTAGACACAAAAATTTATTTCATTCCTTCTATTTAAAAAGCAATCCACTCTTACGACCTTCTCAAATGTCTCTCTTTTCCTCTGGTCAGGTAAGAAATAAGCATGGCTGGCAGTGAGTTTGACTGGGATGGCTGAAGTCTGTACCAGCCCCAATTAGTTTATTTTGTTATGCTAAGTTGTAAGCTGAGGGAGCTCAGTAGTAGAAGAGAGAAGGGTAAACAGCTGAGAACAGTGACCACGTCAGCCATCTCAGTTAGATCCACCCCTGATGGGAGACAAAACCAATAGTGTATGTTACCAACAACCTGGCACCCAACAGGTCTGCTTTACCCTTCACACTTCGTGAAATGTTCTGCAAAATAGAAAGCTACGTTCTTAAGGTTTATTGGACTTAACTTTATAATGTTCCCACAAACTGAGCAGTCCCACGGAGAGCAGCACTTTTGCAAGTTGGGTCACTTCACCTCAGCATCTGAACCAGCTTGATTTGGTTTGAGTATCTTGCCCAGGACCACTTGCCTGCAGCTGTGTCATCACTGTATTTCCTAACGGTGTGTGGGGATGTTAACCTGCCAGCAGTTTCTGGAAGCAGGAATGTGAGTCTTGGAGTTTTCTGCAGTGCACTGGAACTAGATGGTCAACAGCGTGTTTGGAGGGTTCCTGCACTATGCAAAGTAGTGTCCTGGGGTGTGAACAGCAACTTCATGCTCATGGATTTATTGTAGTTGTAAAACCAAGTCAGTTTGAAAAACACATCTTTTTTTTTACCGTTTATAATTTCTGCAGCTGCCATGTGAAGACCAGATCATCCTTCTGAAAGGCTGCTGTATGGAGATAATGTCCCTCCGAGCAGCAGTTCGCTATGACCCCGAGAGTGAAACTTTAACACTAAATGGGGAGATGGCGGTGACAAGGGGCCAGCTGAAAAATGGGGGTCTTGGCGTAGTGTCTGATGCCATTTTTGACCTGGGCATGTCTCTTTCTTCATTTAACCTGGATGACACCGAGGTTGCCCTTCTTCAGGCTGTTCTGCTCATGTCATCAGGTGAGAACAGAAATACATTGGGACGCCGACCATTTTGAAACTCTTTAGTCTTAGTCACAAGCCCGTCTTAACAAGAAATAGGGTATGTGAGATCTTGAAGTGTTGACTAGAGTAATGTGGGAAAAATTCTTTCTCAAAATCCCAGTCCAGCTTGGAACTAGTTTGGTGAGCACTAGGAAAAAAAAATCAGGGAATTCAGAGGGATGGGCATAAAAGTGGCTTTGGTAACATACCTTGCTCAGTTCAGTACTTAGGGAGGAGCCAGGGATGATCATTTAGCAACACTTGTCCTTACAATAACTTTCCTCTTCCCCTGGGTACTGGCATGCACTGGGTGTGAAGTACAGTTCATACACGTTTCTCTTATGCTTAGTTTGATCTGCTTGCTTGTTTTCCTACTTAATGGCACCACCGCTTGCTAATGGGCATTTGAGAGCTGTGCTGTTTCCCCTCACTAGGACCATTTGCAGCTGGTCTCAGTGGTGTGACACAGAAGCAACACAGACCATTTCATATGATTTCCAAAGAGTTTATTCCCTTCTCAGGTCAAGTATGTTTTCAAACATGCTTCCACTGACTGTGCTAGACGAAAGAGGAAATTCCATTCTTGGGCAGTGGCAGATTTGGCAAGGTTTTGTTTTAAGACCACTTTGAAGATCGGGCACTAAATAACAACACACAGACAGTGATTTACAAGCATTAACTGCATCTTGAGACAGAAAGGTTTCCACATGAATCACAATACAGCGCTTGACCTTCCCAATCAAAACATTTTGATTCCTTTTTAGTTCCCTACATGGTGATACATGAGTAGGGGTTTCAGAAGGCGGTTCAGAGGACCTGCTTTCCCAGAAGTGTCTGCTGAAGAGTGACTTGTGAAAGGAGCTTTTCCCATCTGGGTGCCAGCTGAGACAACTGGCCAAACTTTTGGCCTTTTTTGTTCCTTGGTGTTCCATAACAGTTTCCTTTGCAGCTCACCTGTGGATCAAAGCTCGTTCAAAGCATTGGTCAAACTGTAGAGAAACAGATAGGAAAGAACTGTAATTTAGATATCTGAGAAGGAAATTGTTTTTGTTCCTTATTAGTTGTTTTACAGTAAGATATAGATAGAAATCTTAGCTGAGATCAAGTTATCTGTTGCTCTAGTCACTGTAAGGAAACACTTCCTGAACAGCTATACTCTAAATGGGCAAAGCAGGCAAAGGACGAAGAAAAGGCTTACCTTCTCGTTTTAACAGGGATAGTACCGATAAGTGAGGTGCCCAGGGCCAAAGAAGTTGTTTGTGGCAGAGCCAGATGTCCTTGGTCTCCCTCCTTTCTCTCCTAACAACAGAATTCTCCTGTTTTTCCAGATTTATGGTCAGAAATTCATCAAGGTAAATGAGTAATAATGATAATTCTGCTTCTTTATATCTGCAGATCGCCCAGGCCTTGTTTGCGTCGAGAGGATAGAAAAGTGTCAAGAGGGTTTCCTCCTGGCATTCGAACACTACATTAATTACAGAAAACACCATGTTGCACACTTTTGGCCAAAACTGCTGATGAAAGTGACAGACCTGCGAATGATCGGAGCCTGCCATGCCAGCCGCTTTCTGCACATGAAGGTGGAGTGCCCCACAGAACTCTTTCCTCCGTTGTTCCTGGAAGTGTTTGAGGATTAGAAAGACTGGAGCGGTTCTCCGCTCCCCCTGCCCCCCACCCCGGTCGCACTACTGGCTGTCATTTCATCCGGTTGCCCGGCTCTTCTCACCTCTGTTTGTTCTTCTTTCGTTCTCTTCTGTTTCTTGAGGCGGGGTTGGGTTTTTGTTTGGGTTTTCATTTGGGGTTGCTGGGGGGAAGTTGTATACACATGGATGAAAACATCCCTTTAATGCGGGTACTTGTGACTATTGCAATTTGTTCTTCAGTCCTTTGATGTGAATGCTTTGACAGCTTAACAGTGAAAATACAAACAGACCAATCTCATTCACCAGCACTTGCATGGTCACCAGCTCACACGCATCATTGCTTGGAAAATATGGGAGAGAAATTGAAGTGGCAGAAAATAAATTGGCCTCCAAGTTGAAACAGCTATGTTAATTTGACCCTGGCAATTCTGTCTAGTATTACCTCATTTTGCAGGGCACAAGTGACCAATTCATGAGATGAAATTTCTAGTCTTTGTGGTTGTTTCTATTGTAACAATCACCATTATGATCTAGGATCTTCATCATCATCATGATCCCATCATGATCGGAGGATTGTTCCAGCAGCTACAGGTTAACCGTGCCCCACAAATCAAGTACTTAAATTAATGAAGAGTGTTAGAAGGGACTAACTCTTTTTTTTTGTTTTCCCGTGTGTATAATAAAGTAAAATCCTCCAGTTCTTACTACAGTTGAACTCCAGGTAACTTCACTGGAAGTCTGTTGGAGCAAGGAGGGGAATTTGATCCTCTCAGGTGCTTTTCCTGAGTGTGGAGAGGTCTGCTTTTTCTGAGGTGCATGGAAAATTCATGACTCTGAGGGAGAAGGCTCTCTGTCAGGATAGCAGGCTTTCCTCGGAGTTATTCAGGGATATGAATGCTCACAGAATGAGGACAAGGAGAACGAAACATACGGGATAACCTTCAGATGGGACAGAAACCAACTGTGTTACTAACGACACTCAAGACTGTACAGCTTTATCCCAGTAATACAAATAGTGTTGCTTGGCAGTAATCTTTTGTTTTTTATATATATATATAAAGTTTATATGCACATATATATATAATTTTATATATATATAATTACAAATCTTCAGCAGAAGTCTTAATCATATTTCCATATTTTTATCTTCCCTCTCTCTCCTTCTCTCACCCTGTCCTGTGCGTGTGTGCGCTTATGTGTGTTGATCAGCTAGGTTCTCCCTCCTTGGTGTCTGTATGTGTTTCGTTTGGCTAGATTCTCTCTTGAATCCTTTAATTTATTTCCACTAACTGCACTAGCAGGAACCGAACTGAGCAATGACAGGATGTCCTGCTGCCAAAATCTGCAAGCCAGTACTTACAGTCCTGGAATGTTTGGAGGCCGGAGATGAGGGCATTATATAGGTAGAGGTTCCTCCCTGTCATCCATCTCCAATCTGGGTTTATAAACTTGATATTAAACCATTCTCTGAATTTGTATGATACGTCAAAAGCACCCTTCTGCTCTTCCTGGGAACCAGAGACTTAGTTCACGTATTTTGCACTTCCTCACACCCCACATTCTTTCGTGTTGTGCATTCATTTGTACCAGTTTCTTTCTCTGCTATTTATTGATATATTTGCCTGGCAAGTCAGTGGGCATTGTTAGGGTGGATGTGTTGATGTTCAAAGCTCGTGGCCCATGTCTAAACCCATATGTTTTTTTCATGAAAACATGATACTCAGGAAAACTTATCTTCTAGGTAGAACACAGTACGTGTGTGTCAGGGGTTAAATTCTTTCCACCCCTCTTTCCCTACATCATTGATAATGCATTTGGAGTGCTATTGGCTATGTTTCCAGGGAAGTGGAATCTTGTTCTCCCTGTTCTTTGATACCATATGCACCTGTAATGAGTTGTGAGCACTTAGGGGTTTGTATGCATAATTTTGTGAGAACATAAAACACAGTGGTGTGTTTAGGGGTTGTTTTTCAGGTAGCAAGAAAGAGAGACCATTGGAAATTCATTCTTAAACATTCGCTGATGTTGAAGAACCTCTGTTATGGGCTGCGTTTGCTCCAGCTTGAAGCATATTTGTTAACATCAGTCTCTATCCAAATTCCTTGGGCTCAAGAAGTTAGACACTTCTAGCTTTTTGGAACAAGAGGCCAGACAATGTGATGAACTCACATGTACTCCTGCAGAATCTCAGATGAGTAGCATCCATAGTCAGTAAGGAGTGCTAGATACCTGATTTGGGAGTGGCTTGATAGGTTGCTGGTAGCATATAGGGAAACCAAAAAAAACAGCTGATCCATTACTTGCATCTGTACTCACAATAGCTTGCGAAGAAAAGAGAAATGTGCATGTCTTTTGGAGTTCTGGTCTGCCACGAATCTGAGCATGGAGTTCCTCCTGAAGCCAGTGCAAGTATCTCACCTGTTTGCTAAATGTGAGCTTGAGTTAGTGTACAAGCTTTTGACTGTGCTGCGGATGAGACATGGGAGAAAAAACATTACTTTTCTCCTAGTAGTATTCACAACGATCTTACTACAAAGTCCATGATGCTTCATGTATTTTTCAGAGTTTCAGTTCCTGGAGTTGTGCTGCTGCTTGAGAGATTCAGTCTGTCATTAAGGTCAACAATTCTTATCCTTTGGGCTATAAAGAAAATCCGTAGCCTAAATGTTAATTATTTAGGTGGGAAGTCACTACCCAGCAGTGACTTAACTCATAACTATTGGGGCCCTCATAACCGGCTTTTGAATACTTGGGATTGCCAGGACTGCATTAATCAAAAAATAAACAAAGATCAGAAGTTAGAAAAAAGTGTGGGAGTTACTGGATTGACCTGGGGAAGCAGCAAGAGATGAAAGAATTTGAAAAGCCCTGGGCAGAATTGCAGTTTGAGACAGTGCTGAGAATTAACACTTTGCACACTGGCTGCTGTAAAAAACATTGCTCATACAAGAACTTGTCCCCCAAGGTCTACCATGGCAAGTTACAAAGTTTTAAAACAGCCTGCATAAATGGGTTTCTGAATTCAGGCGCATGACCTGCATTTAGGCATCAGAGCTAATGGCCTGACTTCCCAAGATGCTGATGCAGTCTAGAGTTGTGCTTAATCAAGGTTCAGAAAATCAGGCCTCCTTCCTTAGGTGATTGCAGATGGGCTGAAGTGCCTAAAATCAGGCAACTTTGACAGGTTCAGCAGTGCTCTAAGCAGAAAGGACATATGTCAGCATACTCTTCTAGCTTTTCAGATTAATTTGGAGTCTGGCACTGATTAACAGAGGGGGATTAGTAGTATTCCTCAATTGAAAACTAAGACCAAGCTCTTAGTTTGACAGATTTGATGTACTGACATCTAATGGCCTCTCATCTCCTCCCAGTCTTACTTCGTGTGACTTCATTGACTCCCTCATTACAAGTCCTGATACATGTGATCATGAGAGCAAAACAATCACATGAGGATGCTCTTGCAGATTCTTGCCAGTGGATGCTGACCTTAGTTCTGCAGAGACGTACTTGCTTTTAAGTATCAGTGGTCTCAAGCCATTTGCAGGATTGAGCCACTGGATTGACCATCTGAGTGGCAGACAGCACCCTTTGCAGTAACTGGCCGCCTGAGTGAAATAACAAACGTGCACTTCCCAGTGCAGTCCAGAGTCTCATTTCTGATGGTGCCACATAACTCTCATGTTTGCTTTGTGGTCTACACGTGGGTCTTACATAGAAGATTCTTCCCGTCAAACCTGATTGTCACCGTTCATGGTTTTGCCCTGAGTAACACGTGCATTTAGGCATTCATTTCATGTGTAATCTCAGTTAAGTTACGGTATTTATAATGACATACATAGTGCGTGGTAATGATTTTTGTTTACATTCTGCCAAAATCTAGATGTTAGAGTTAGACCTCCAAGGTCCAAAATCATCCTTGAGCAGACTGCTTGCTTCTTCAGAGGCAGGCATCAGAAGGAGGAAAAAACTGTCCAGAAAGACCATTTATATCAGAAATCTGCCAAGACAGGGCTGTTGATCACAAGCAGAGCATGTCATTGCTAGTGATGTGTTTTTATGCTATGGAACTCTAACCTGTATGTGTCATATTGACTTCTTGCTGCATGAATCATAAATTATAAAAATCAGTCTTATGGTTTTGAGATGTAGCCAGCATTCCTAAGGCTAAACCTTTTTCATTGACAGAATCAAAATTCACAAGCAAGGAACGTATTCCTCTCACTGTGAGAGCAATTGAAAGTGTTCAACATTTATCTTTTCACAAAGGAAGAGGCGACAGGACCTCTTAATGTGTCTTGTTATTGTGATCATCTGGAAATGATTGCCAGACGTTTCCTTTTGATATAGCAATGAAGTGATCCGTATTTAAATTTTATAGAGAGAATTTTATTCTAGTGTGATAGAGATTTATTTTCCACTTAAAGACTCAAAACAGTGTGAGCACATTTTTTTACTATGGTATATTTTTGCTTTAAAATTAAAAACAAAAAAAAAAGGTTTGGCCTTATCACAAGGTTTTAGTGTCTCGTATAGATGTTAGCAAATGCAAAGAGTATGCATTATTTGTGTGTATCCACATTGACTGATGTCGCCTTCAAAAAGCAATATTGTGCAGGTAATAAGTTGTTTGTGACTGTCCATTGCACAGTTTACCTTCTTTAAAAGCTAACCTTGTTTATGCACAAGACAATCAAATGTAAATCTACATCATCACCCGGGTGTAGATTAAGTTTATGTAAATTACTGAGCACAATGTAAAACATTAAAAGACACTTTATTTAATTACACATTTAATGTTGGCAAAGATAGTATCAGGGCATGAACTAGCTGACATACTGTAATTTCTTTTTCTCTTTTCCTACTTCCTTAGCACTCTACAGTTTTAGTTTGCTCATAAATACATCAAATTAGTAATTCATAATTTTTTTTGAAGAGAAGGGTGGTTTGGGTTGTTTATTTGTTTTTATGAAGTTGGTTGGGAGGACTTCTTACTCTGTCTGTGAGGTTTGTGGGTTTTGCTTATTTGGTTTATTTTTTTATATCGGTTTCGTGCCCTGAGGGTAAGGCAAACATTACACCATACGGTAAAAAACAAAGTACCTTGGATGATGTATTTTTTTGCAAACAGTGTTAAGAGTTATGCTAGATTGGTAATATTTTTTCAGCCTAAAATATATTAAAAAAAAAATCTGTGATCACAAATGTTTTAAACTATCTAAAGAGAAAATTTGTATATTTGGGGGAAGAAAATAATTTTTACATAGCTTTTGTATGCAGATATTAAAATGTAATTATGAATATAGTGGGCATAGATAACTGTGTAAGCTTGAATTCTAAAAAAGAAAAAGCTTATAACTGAAAAGTGGTCCTGGTGTCTCTGTCTCGTTGTTGCAGGCTGTTTCGTCAGCTCTGTCTCACGCTTCCAAGCTGCTGGAATGGGAAAAGTAGGACCCAGGGAACAATGTTGTATCAACTTTAACCTGTTTATATTTCTATCCTCCTGCATCCCTTTCATCACCTATCTCATGTCTTATCTCCCCTCCTCCCCTCCCTTCGGCACCCAGCTGAAGTTTTTCACTTCCCCACTGTTCACATCAGCCAAACTTAATTCTCTCCAGTGAACTGACTCTTGATTTCTGTCTCACTCAATTACATTTTTTAAGGAAACGCCCTTTCTTTCCTTCTCTGTTCCCGGTCTAGACGGGGATGGTGTCACAGGAACAATAGGCTTCCTGTCTCTTCACACTTTACATACCTCGGTCTCCTACCTCTTGGAGAAGGTCTTCGCATTCAGATATTCTCTCCAGTCTCATATCCCTTCGCAGGTTTGATTTCTCTTCCAGTCCTTTCATTCCCCCCAGGAAGAAAAGCAGGACATAGAGTCTGGATCCAGAATCGTTTCTTGGCCTGCCCCAGATGGGAAGCTTGTTTAAGGCTGTTGCTGCACGGTGATTTCCACAGGCATTCACTGGCTGACTGCCGGCTCCTATTCCTGGTCCCCTTGCACATGAGACGCTGGGAGCCTTCAGATGGATCCTGAGCTCCCTGACCTCCCTCTGCCTGGTGCCGGTGGGAGCGCCTTCCCCACACCAGGCTCGGTGTCCCTGGGGAACGCTGCGCCGGCACCTGGAGGGTTTGTTCCCACTGTTGCCCGTGGGACTAGGGCCTGCCTTCAAAGGCAGAAGCTCCATCTGAGGAGCCTGAGGGAAAGCATGAAGCCCATGCTCTGCCTTCAATTAAATCCCTTCCGGCACTTCAGGCACCTGAGGGAGGAGGTCTTGCCGAAGCCTCTGCTGGGGTTGCGCTGACTTAGCGGTGATGTGGGCTGCTCAGGCCCTCCAGGGCCAGCTCTGGAGCGAGGAATTGGTTTGCTGCGCAGCAACTTGTTTACTCGATGTGAAGAACTAATTCTGGTACCACCGCCCCCAGTGCATTGGCTGCGACATTTTCAGGCTTCCTTTGTAGTGGCGAAATCTGTGTTTTTTCCAAAAGTAGCATGAGGTCTGTGGAGAGGAGCAGTATTCTGGCAGCCACGTGTATTTGCTTCAGTGCGTATTTATCACTGCAGGCAGAGAAGGATATAAAAGATGGTCAGTTCTCCCCCTGAGCACTGCCGCTGCCAGCAGGAATGTGCTCTTGGTTTGTTGTGAGCTGCCTCGTGCATCCTGAGCCTGTTGTTGAACGTACAGCTGCAGTTCATCCTTCCCCTTAGTGACAGTTGGTGAGGGGTTCCTCCCCTTGAAAACTGAGCCACGTTTGAAGGATTTTCTGGGTGCAAGCTTAGGAGTCTAACGTTAAACAGCCGTGTGTCTTGACTCATGGTCGTGTGTGCTGTGTGGTATTCCCAATAGCATCAATGGTTTCAACATGAAGCATGTGCATATTAAGAGTGAGTGCAGATACATCACCTTTGAAAAAAGTAAAGGATAAGTACAAAAGTCTCTCTGCTCTATTTATCATATTGCACCACTCCTTTACAGTTACCCAGGTAGAGAAGACTCCTTTCCAGATTGGATCACAGACCATCTTTCTCTCCTCTCTCATGCCTGCGTCTGGGGCAACCACTGACCCGGCAGATACTGACTCAAGCTGCCTTGGTAGGCACAAAGATGTGCCAGAAAACCCTTTTGCCAGGGTCAAGGAGCAGATTTGAAGAAGGACTACAAAAAAAAAAATAAATGAGGAAGCCCCTTTGAGTCATTGATGAGAGCTTTGAGACTTCTGAGGTCAAAGGAGTGCTGCAAGACTTGTGGGATCCCTGAGTCAGAGGTCCCAAAGGGAGAAAAAAAGGCTTCTAGGTCGTCCTGACCTTGTGGTGCCTTGGAAAATCACAGACTTGGAAAACTGGTGCAAGTTCAGTACCCTGCTGTGCAGAACCGGAGTGGCCTTCTACAGGGAAAACAAGACAATCTATAGTGGATCGTGTTTGGAAAATACAGTGAAAAAAAATAGAAAAGGGTATCAGCAAATCAAAAGCAAAACCACAAGTGAGTCATTTCCCAAATGCCACTGGAATTTGAATTTGCAAGAGGCTGTCTGAGTGCAGTGTCTCTCTCAACAGAAATGCTTTAGCTGCAAGAAATAAAGCAGTTTTGCAAAATCCAAACAAAAGCAGTATTTAAAGGGAAAAAAGTATGTGCTATACGTAGCTGCAAGTCCTTTGATATCTCACTGCTCAGAGGTAGGAGCAAAAAGGGGAAGAAGTTGTCTTTGCTTGTGTAACTGTAGAGAAAGAAAGCTTCACTGCCTGATGTAATGTTTATTTAAAATGGAAATGAAAGCTTGGGCATACCTTAGTGTGTATATAAAGTTGCAGTAGGAGTTGGCTAGGGCTGGAAACACGTGCAAAGTGAAATCTCAAAGGCATATTCTCCACTCTAAGGAGCAGGAGCCCAGGAAAATAAAAAGTTAAAAAGTCAAAGACCTGAAAAAAACCCACAAATACAGCAGTATCTGAGGGTGAGACAATTCCTGGCAAGTGGATAAAGCACTAAAAAGAAAATGGAGACTGATGAAAGGAAGGAAGGAAGAAAGAAAGAAAGGAAGGAAGAAAGAAAGAAAAAGAAAAGAAAGAAAGAAAGGAAAGAAAGAAAAAGAAAGAAAGAAAGAAAGAAAGAAAGAAAGAAAGAAAGAAAGAAAGAAAGAAAGAAGAGAAAACAGCACTGTTAGAAGAACAGGACAGAAAGATCAGAACAAAATGTGTGCCCAGGGGTGAGCAATTCAATGTGCACAGGGACTTCACGTGGTCCAGACGATCCTAGATTTGTTTGCTCATGATGAAAGCACGCATGCTGGTTTTAGATTATTATTCTCTCTCTCCAGCATTAGGCTGCTTGGGAAAAGGCAAAAGATAACGTAAGCTAACCTTGCACTGTGCATCGGTGTTTACTAAGGTGGAAGAGAGCAGGCGCGGTAACTGCAGGCAATGAGCTTTGCAGCTTGGCCAGGCTCTGACCACGTCTTGCGTCAGGGTCTGCTTAGCCAGCGCACTCTGAGGAGCGGTGCTGTCGAACCTGACAGAAGGTACGGAGAGAGGCTGAAGGGTCAAATACCATCTCCTGCTTTTGCACTACTAAATTACAGGCTAGCATCCTTCAAGCTGGGACCCTTATTTGATGAAGAGTGAAGTATGTCGAGTTCTTGTGTAGTCAAATTTAAAAAAACAAAGCTGGAAAAAATTAACAGTTCTGAGAGGCCAAATCTTGTGCCCCCTGAAGTCAGAGCTGCAGATAATGACAAAAGGTGACAGCCAGGCTGTGGTCTTGGTGAAGTTGTTCCTTGCTCATGTGAGATCCTCGAAGAGATAACACGTACTGTCAGTTGCTTTCACAAAAGGCACAAGAATGTGCTTGGCAACTATGACATAAAAACATAATCCACAATTTAAAACCAGCACATCTTAGTGAAGCAGGTCAGAACCAGTGAATGTGAGCAGCAGAGAGCCTACAGGATACGAAATCATGAACATCCCAGAGGACTGAGTCAGAGAGGGGCTGGGAACATCTACCTCAATACGCTTGTGTTGCCAGTAGTTCTTTTACTTCTGGGCAGGAATAACTGTCCTCCTCAAAGACTCAGAGGAGTCTGACAGGCATCAGCTGCCAGCATCTCCCCCTTCTTTCCTCGCCCTCTGCCAACAGCAGGTAAAGGTTTTGCCTTGGAGCTCCCCTCCTGAGTCCCCTGGGTCCCCTTGGGCTGAGCACATGAGGTTTATCAGGGCAGCCTCTAACGTGGCAGTCTTTGCCACCTCTCTCCATCTCTCAGCAGAGGTCTGAGCTCCCACCACTGGTGTCTGCAGACCAGAAGCCACAACCTTCTACTAGCCTATTTGTGCCCTTCTTCACACTCTCCTTTTCAGACCCATTTGCAGGAGAGATTACTCCAGGCTGGAGAGCCCAGGTGGGCCAGAGCTCCTGTGCTGTTCCCAGTGAAAGCCCAGGGCTGGCTGCCCTCTACCATGTTGAGCCCCTGCTCCCTGGGCAGGCATGAAGCCTTGCTCCAAGATAACTGCATCTCCTGATAGAGAGCACAGGGCTTGGACCTTAGTACTGGATGCAAACTTTGAGGTATGTGGGGCTGTGCAGGGCCTGATCCTGCATCTCTCCACCCCAACACCTGCCCCCAACAAGAAAGATGGTGCTGACAAGCCAGTTTGCTGAGCAGAGGGAGAAATTGTGTTGCCTGTCACTCCCAAGGAAGAGTTCAGCGGAGTTGCTCTTACCCTGTGCACGTGTCTGGGCAGGAGGGATCTACCGTCCCCTTCCTGGCATGGCTTATGCCTCCGTGCTGCCTTGGCAGCCTTCCTCCAGCTTGCGCACCAGGAGAAATGGGGAAGCCCAAATTAGATCTCTTCTGCAGATCTACCCATGGCAGGAGCAGTCCTTGAGCCAGCTGGTAAATTCCTGTGGACTGTAGAGAGGCAAAGTGTGCTGCTGGAAGGAGCAATAGGCCTTTAACCCTTCATGGCTGGGTCGCATGGCTTGGATGTAATGTAGCTCATGTCAGTCTTGTCCTTTCACTGCTGTGCTCCTCCTGGCTATGTGAAACAAGTGGAGCAGCTTTGCCTGCCTGCTGTCTGACAGCAGTTGGGACGTTTGCAGGGGCTTCCAGAAGGTGTCAGAGCAGGGCTGTGAGACCAGTGTGCAGCAAAAAGACACTTGAGATGGATGGCAAGAAGTATGGGGAAAGGACTGCAGCCAGCACTTGGGTTGCGTGTATCAGGTTTGAAAAGCCAAGTTAAACAGTTCTGTCCCAGCTCTGACTCTGCTGATCTGCTGACCATGAGGGCAAGAGCTGCTCTGGCTGAGCTGCAGGAGCCTGGTTTCAAGCTAAGTGGGGCTGGTGATGTGCTGGAGGCTCGTGCTACAACTGCCAAGTGTCATTTTCTTGTCTCCATGATGCCCAAGTTGTCTTTCAAATGTAAAAGTTGGTGCTGGAAGTGCAAGTCGCTGTTCTGTGGCAGCACTTAAGGCAAGTGCTCCCCAGCCACCAGGTGCTTTGTGAGCCATCTCTCCATGGTCAGATCCAGAGGCACCGTCACTTCAGTGCAAAGAGTGAAGTCCCTCACTGCACTCTGGATGACTCTAGTAGTCCCAGCTGAAGCCTGGTTGTGGGGTTTTTTTTCTGTAAGTCTGGGCTTTTCGTTCCTGTGACCCAATTTGCCCTCACCAAACATGCTTTGGCCATGAGGCTGTGGAGAGCAAACGCATTGCTGAGCTTCCTGAGGCACCAAACGTACCTTTGCTCTTTTACTCTTGTCCATACAGATGTAGCCTGAGGTACTTCAGTGTGACCCCAGAGAGCAGGACATGACCCGCATTTGGCTGTGCTGTGCTGGTGGGTAAGACTTGGGCCATTTTCTCTGCGTGTTCCTTGAGGAGCTGGATATGTGGGGCATGTGACAGATGGTGAGCCTCTCTGAGAGGTACACCAGTGAAGCTGCCATAGTGCCCAGAAGCTTTAACCTTCTGCTGGCAGATTCAGGGTTGCTATGAACTAATACAGCCCAAGCCTCCGCAGTGCAGTGCTGATTGATGCTAACCGAGGCCCTGGCTCTGCTGCAGGTCCAAAAAAAGCCAGGGTATGCCCATGGGAAGGAAACACCAACCTCAAGCTGCTTGACCAAACAGAGGGACACAGTGGGCAGCTAATGACTGTTGTGCGGCACCTTGCCAAGTAGCTGTGCCCACTGGTGGTTTGGTTAGCGGTAGCTGACAGAGACCAGCTGACTTATTCCCAACCAGGCATGAAGGCTGAGATCCCAAGCTGCAGCAGGAGGGGCTGGACAGAGGTATCCAAGCTGCTGTTGCTGGAGGAGCAAGAAGAGGGAATGGGTCACTAGCTCCGAGAGAGTGTCTAAGGATGACAAATAAAATTTATAGACACCCTCTCACTAGGTATCTGAGGCAGAGAAGTAGCCAGTGCCCCAGATGTTTCAGAAGAGGCTGAGCACAAGAAGATGAGCTTTGCCAGGGTGCTGAGAGCTACAGCTCATGGTTAAGCACTTCAGGCTGTCCTCATGGGGTCTGACTTAGGTCTTAGTACTGGAAAAAAGTGGTGGGGCAAGGAAGAGAGCTTGGTCTCCTGAATCTCAGAGCATGCACCAAAGCTGCTGGCCTCTCCTTCTTCCCAAAGTGAGCTCTTTGTCCTGAGTCTAGCCTTGAGGCTCCCCCATGGGATGGAGCAGCTGATCACACTCTGGTCTGGCACAGCCAGGTCCCTCAGAGGGAAGCCCATCTTTGTGACTGCCTGGACAGTGAACAAGGTGCTTTTCCATTCAGTCAGCAGCTGCTTTATCTATCATGTGCAGATCGTCTCAGTCCTAAGCACTGTTCTCTTCCAGACTTAAATCGTGTCAGGAGGGGAGGGTTTCTCTGCCACTGCCAGGTCACTACCTGTCTTGCACATGGTGAGAGAGGCACCCAGACAGAGTCTCTACCAGGTAGCCCTGGACAGCCCATCAAGTTGGTGTGTGGCAGCTCCAGGCTCCATCTGATGCTTTGCAGGGGACATGGCAGCCTGAAACTCTCAAAAGGAATGCTTTTCTCTGCCCTGTTCCTTTCCTGTGCCCCAGCCTTTGCAGTGTGGGAGGACAAACAGGCCCTCAGCTCCCGTAAACGCCCTGTGAAGGCAGGTGCTGACATCAGTCATGCATTTCAATGCAGCATGGGTGCAGAAAAAATGCACCCCAGAGGCGTGAGCCTTCCCTGGAAGTCCTGCTGACACCAGAGGTGGGATGTGGGGCACAAGAACAGACTTCTACTCACCAGCTCAAGAACTACAGAGCTGGAGAAATGTTCACAAAAGTCTAGCTGGAGGAAACAAGTGGTGACAGCAGGGATAGATCTGCTGCCTCTGAAGCTTGTGTGCAAAGCTCAGGAATAAAGTATTCTTTCTCTGTAGTATTAAAATGGGCATCTGGTTGTTACAAAAGCCTGGCATTCACTTGTCTGTTCTCCTCAGAATTATCCTGTCCTGAGAGTTACCAAGTTGTGAATGTTGTTGCCAAGACCCAAGGGAGAAATGAGAGTCTGCAGGAGAAGCTGTTCTGGCCAGAAGGAGAGGGGTTTGAGCTCCCTGCAGACTGTGTTTGCACAACGTTGCACTCAGCACAGGGCTAAAAACCCAAACAGGGCTGATCCATTTCCAGTCTATATCCCCAAAACCCTATGCTGAAAAATAGGTGCTGATTGCCTTTGAATCAAGGGTCTTCTGGAGCTGACTGATCATTTTGGGAGCCAAGGACAACTTCAAGTCCCGGGCTGCCCTGCGCTGAGGGCAAGGGAACACATCAGGCTGGGAACATCCGTGGTGAAATCACCGCGTGCCTCCAGCAGCCCGCAGGCATGCAGCCCGGTGAGCCTGGAGCCATTGGAGGCGCGCTCCGGCACTGGCACCGGGGCTTGGCTGCTGGTCTGAGCTCAGGCTGGAAAGGGCACACAGAGACTACTCTGGGGTGCGAGGCGTGGGATTCTTCTTCATTTCATTTTTATTTAAAGTTCTATTAAAAAAATTAATAGTGAAATTAAGCAATCACCTAATGTTAATTACACCTTGTCACATTTCTAGCTGTGCTGATCCGATCTGCCTCTAGCCTTGGCCTCAGACAGTTGAATGCACCTACACGCTATTTTTCCCACACATGTTTTTTTCCTGAACCGGGCCTGATGACAGTGTTTTCAACTTCAGAACAAAACTCACAGTTTCTATTTCTTCTCCATTTCATTTTTATGGTGGGAAATAAGGTCGTAATAAGGATTTTAACCAGGAGATGTCAAGACAAAATAGATGTCTAGGACTAATAAGCCAGGTTTCAGAATCACTTTCATGAGCTGCAGTGCTGCACTTTTATCCCTCCACAGCTCCAGGAGGCTGATCCCAGTAAAATTTTCATCAAGGAAGTAAATAAGATTTTTTTTTCCCTTTTTTTGGGCTTCAGAAGAGACTTAGGAGATGTTTGACTTCCTCATAGTCAAGATGTTTGACTTTTGCAAAGTCAAGAGAGTCCCTCTCCACTGTTGATGTTTTGTGTCTGCTGCAGATGAAACTTTCCTCCTGCCCCATGTATATTTTAAGCAAAGAGGCTGATCAGTAAGAGGCAACACTTCTCTACAGTGACCATTTGGCCTTCACTCCTGCTTGTCACACATGCACACACTGACTCCTGGGCGTTTTCTTTTTCAGCATGTGGTAGTAGCTCCTGCCCTTGGATCGGGGGCCAGGTGCCAAGGTCTTTTAAGAAGGAGGGCTATTCTGGGTGTATGCCAGTGCTCTCCATAGAATGGAAACCGCCACCACTCTAAAAGTACTGCAAAAACTGATATTCTTTGCATGAGGGAGCAGATTTTTTCTATTGCATGAGTTAAGAATCAATTATGAAAACCTTGCTCTTCTCTGCTGTTGCAAGCTGTGGGATGGCTCAGGACTGCATTATTCTTGGGCCAGATTAGAAGTAGTCTAGCACTGAACATAAAACCATATTCTGAACTTTAATTTGCTTGGCCCTAATTATAGAAGTTGATTGAATGTTATTTTATTAAGAAATCTGCTTGTTGCCTTCCCTCTGGGCTTCCAGCATGCTCCTGAAATGGGTACTGAGTGGTTTATACTGAATTTTCCCATTTTTTTCCTCTGTCACTTCAGGCCCACTGGACGTAGGGTGCCAGGAATAATTTTTGTATAATGCAAAGTAACTGATGACTAATAATAAGACTGTTTTCATAATTCCCCTTCTTGAAAGGAGAAGTTGAAAAATATCTGCATTTCCCTCCTCTGTGTAGATAAGTGTGTAAAATGCCTTGTGTAATACAGAAATGTATCCTTCTGCTTCTGCATTGGATCATCAGTACTTTAATGATTTTAAGTGCAAATATGGTAACTAACAGATGAAAACTACAGCTTGCAACAAGTAAACAGAGAGATAAGTGATAGTTTAAGGTTTGTCTAGTTTAAAGAGATTACCTAACTGCTGGTGATGGGGTTGGGTGCAGCTGAAAAGCTGTTCAGAAATCAGGTGGCTGTAGAAAAATATCTCACTTGCATATAAGAGCCATTCCCAGGATTTATTTCTGAGTGAAATTATTTTTTTCCCTAAAGTGGGATTAACAGCATTGAGAAATGATATATTTGTATAACAATCAGTGAGAGAACTTTGGCCTTTTTCACCAGTTTTATGAAGCACAGCAAATGCAGGTACAGGTTTAAAGGCCCAGTCTTGCTAAACATTTACCCCTGGAGCTGGGCTTACCCATGACAGCTAGAACTTGTCTTTGGCGAAGTTGAGCCAGTTGAATTTTGTGTATGGGTTACACTTCGTTGAATAGGCACAAAGAGCTGTGTGGAGACTCTGCCTGTGGTTCAAGCCCATGACCTAGGTACCAGTTTAAGCTACATTAAACCAAGAACATTTCTTTTCCCCGGTCACCTCTGCTTGGCTGTGCTGACTGAATGAAACCAGTAAAAGCCTAAGGGCCAGAGATACATCTCAGCCCGGCTGAGGTGGTTATTTGCACCCACAAAATGGGTTTCTAAAGTGCTAGCAGGGAAGAACAGTGGTACTCTGACCTTGGCATCATTCACCCCAAAACATATTAAACTATAAAGCTCTGTGGACTGGGCCGACAGCTGTGTCAAGCATTGGGGAAGAAGTCATGTCTGTATGACTATGCAAGGTCTGCATTGCCTAAACAGCTGGTGCAGGCCCTAAGGGTGCCTGTGTTGCACTTGCTGCATGGCTCCTTCCTCTGAGCCCATCATCCTTGCCTCTACAGAGAGTCCCGCTGCTGTCAGTAGAGCCACTGAGGCAGTCAGACACTCACAGAGTGTGCGAAGACATGAATCCGGCCCTACTGTGGTATTTCAAAGGTGATAATTCCTACGGGCAAAAAAAGGCGGTGAGAAGAAACAGAGTTTTATACACAAAGATGCTCATAAAGCATGAAAAGCCAAGCATATACAACAATCCTTTTCAAAAAGAGCTGTAGAAGACTGAAAATGACCCCGTCTGGAAAAACAAAGGAAACAAGAGCAACTGGATGCTGCCTGTGATCCCTGCTGGTGATTCACGACAGAGGTGTTTCCCTGCCACGATGTGCACCCGAGCAGAGACTGCTGCTGCTTTGAGTCACAGCACTCCATACCACCCAGCCCCTCTGCACAGAATCTGCCTAAGGGGGCAAAACCCCAAAGGAACTGGGTTTTACAAAACATCTCATTTGGATGGAAGGCCAACTTGCTAGCTAAGCCAGTTTGAAACATCATGTTCCAGCTGGCCCAATGCACAGTTGCAAATGAAGAAACAAAATAAAGTGGTTTTTACTGAGCCCTGATTTTGTGACAGCAGCTTACAATGCATGCCTAACATGCTGGGTGCCTGGTCAGACCATGCCAGCTGTAGAGCAGGGCAGAGTGTTTGCACCTCAGTTGTTTGAAATATCGGGACTCTTCCCACATGGAAAAGATGGTGCATTATGCTGTGAATGTTAATTTTGCACCTAGGCAGTAAGTGGTAGCTTTTGTTACAGACACACTGGTGAATAGATGCAGGGAGACGTTTATCATCTAGAATTTCTCTGCTGAGAAATACAGCCTGGCTATGAGTCTTGATGCACCAGGATTGCTCTCAGAGCTTCTGTAAGGGCCAGGGCAATTTTAATCTGATTCTGCACAGACTTTTTTGAGCCTCTCCATGGTTCTTGCAGCACACGGATGGTGTGGACATGGATGAGGGAGGTAGGAATTTTTGCTGCCTGAAAATCGTAGCATATTTGCAATACAAATGTCAGTTACATGCTTTGTAACTGGGCCTGCAGCTAGGCTGAGCTTGTCCCTTTGAGGAGTCTAGGCATGGAAGTGCACTAAGAAGCTCAGGTAGTTGTTCTCTTTGGATCTTCATTTGTGACTGCACATTGGGCTAGTTCAAAGATTACATTTCAAACTGGGTTAGAGAGAAAGCTGGCTTTCCAAACAAATTAGATGATTATAAAAACATTCTTCTTTCCAGCAACTTTTTTGATTTTGCAACTCAGGCATTCTTCTTCAGGTATAACACTGCAGTTTAATCTGGGACTGTAGCATGAGCATGAAAACTGGGAAACAAATACCTTCAGCTGGAGCAACCCAAAACCTGGTTTTGGAAATACAACCATAGGATCACATGAAGCTTATTGATAATTATCTCCCTAGCCAAACTGCCTCTCTCGTTCCTTATCATCTGTCCTCTTTGCATGATGCCAGAAACTGTCAAAGGAGCTCCAAGCGCCAACGAGCCCAGCCTGTGCAGGAGAATGGGGGCACATAGCATCCCACACCACATGCTGCTAGAAAACATTTCTGACATTTCTAATAAAATAACTATAGGAGAGAGGGGAACTGAAAGCTTTTCTTTCAGCTATCTTCTTTCCAAAAGTAGTTTGCCAAAACTACAAAAATCACAGAAAGAAGAAAAATCCAGCTAAGCTAAACTACGGCACACCCCAGGACAAGGAGCTTGCCAGACTATACCATGAACAAGATTTAGAAATTACCTACTCAGACTTACCCTTCTGCCTCCTCTCGGCAGCCGTTTGATTTCACAAGTTTTGCTGGGAATGTTACAGTTCAAATAGAGGAGCTTTGCCCAAACCAGTAGCAAAAAGTACTGGAGAGCTGAAAACCCCTTAAAGTGAAAAACAGGAAACTCCTACACCACAGGAATCCTGAATGTTCAGTTTAAAGAGGATTCACTGGTTGGAAAATGCTAAATATTGACTTGAGGGTTATAAAAATGATAAATGTTCAAAAAAGAGGGTGAGATCAATTTTAAAAAAAAAAAAGAGGAGTAATGTAGTCCAGCTAAAAACCATGTTTTGCCCTTCAGAGGGGGCGGGAAGTCTGAAATTCTGTGACTATGCAAAAAGCCTGGGATAAGTGTTTAAAACGTCACAGGATAAGAAACTCCATTGAATGCTAGGCTTCATGTGGCCTCTAAAGCTTGAAAAGGGATGGTGAAGCCATGACATAAAGGCCAGAAAATGTCCATTTACTTTCTTCCAAGTACCAGACTGTCCCTCCAGAGATGGGAACAGACCTCAAATACTTGTCAAAGCCCCAGTCACTCCTGCCTGCTCTCTGGACATCCCTCAGAGCTAACCGGAGGGCTGGGGTTTGTGGAGGGCAGAAGTAAGCTCTTTTCTCAGCCCCAGGTCAGTGCCCACCTCGCTGCTCATCAGGATCCTGGCCATGGGTCGGGGTGAGGGCTCTGGTTTCCGGGAACAGAGACTTCTGCTCACTTTTTGCCCAGCCCACAGGCAAGGATCTTGCGTTGCGTTGATGGGGAGGAACACCGTCATCCTCTTCCAGGGGCCAACAAGGTTTGCAAGGGTTAAGGTCAAGCTGAGAAGTATGGGCAGGAGTAGCAGGAGGGTTAGGGAAAGGAGCGGCTGCCACACTTCATTCTTTCCTGGGTGTTAAAAGATTCCCAAAGTCAGGTTGAAGGCTGGGACATACAACCATTTCTGAGCTCTTCTGCCTTTTGATGAGCCCACCTGAACCCCAAGCTCAATGCACTGCGTGGCCCTGATACCACTGACCCCATCCCATCACTGCAGCTAAGAGACACAGAGACAGTCTGGAGCTCCTGGTGTGCTCAGCTCCATGGGACCACACAGAAACATAGTTCATCAACTCTTCCTTTACCATACTTAAATCTGAAATTGCCACCAAGACACAACCACCTTCACCAAAAACACAGGGGAGCTCAAAGTGGCTCAGGACAAATAGGAGACATGTCCAGCCTGAACTGCAGCTCCATGAGCCTCCCTAGTCTCCATGGCCAACTGGGAGCTGTTCCTCCCATCCTTGGCCCAGTTCCCAACCCTGTCCTCAGCTCCAGTGACACATGACAGGGAGCAAAAACACCAACTTGCTAGCTGAAAATACTTTCCAACCCGGTGTATGCCATCACAGGGCTGCTTTCCAGCTCTTCCAGGTATGCAGATCCAATGCTCCATTTTCATCCCACCTCTACACCATCTTTGAGTATTAACAGAGCCCATGCTGTCCTTCCATATATGGGAAAGTCACTTCTGTATTTTATATAGTCCTGTTTATTCTGTTTGATCTTTGTTGATTTTTATCGCTAACTTCATTCTGCTTTTCTATAAAATGTGATATGTTCCTTACATGCAGATAATAACTTTCATTTCTTCTATTTGCTTTCCTCGACAGGGATAACACTGTACTTTTTAGTTTTACATAAAGGTCCTTTTGCAGCCTGTAGTAATAAATTAAATTGTTCATCACATATGGTTTGCTTTTATGATCATGTGTTCATCCACCTTGAAAAAGTGGGATTTATGCAGAAATAATTGAACAATAATAATGAACTATCTAGGAAATCTTAGGTAGAACTTAATAATGTCCTTCATATGCTTTTGTACTGAAACTTTAAATCTTCAAAGCTGTACAACAAGAAGTTCCTGTTCTTTCTCACCTTTTTGTATGACAGGATAGCACCGTTACAGCCAGACTCTGTGCCAGCCTTGCCAATATCTCAAGAACATGAAAATCACAAGCTTCATCAGATCCAGTGTGTCACTGAAGGAGATGCCCTTCCAGGTGGGCACAGGCACTAAACTGCAGTCCCCCAATACTCTGGCTTCTCTCCTATTCTGCTATCTTGCTTGTAAAATATACCCATTGACGGACTGCAGACTAAGCCAACCAGCCTTTTCTGGCATGTGAGGTCAATGACAAAAAAAAAGAGCTCTTGTCTCCTTGTTTTCAATATACTTTGAAGAAAAATAGTAGTCTGGGGCCAAATGGTAGTCTGTTCCCAATGCGAGAGAGCTGACGGGTCTAAAGAATGTATGGAAAGAACTGGTAAGACTTTGTTTATATGCCAGTCAGTACACATCCTCTAAAGTAGACCTGTCTTCTAAACTTATCTTGCTGGTTTGGAGCAATACAAAGAAAAATTACTTAATGAGAAGATACAAAAATGCCAGAAAGCACCTATACTCTCAGTACTAACTCCTGGTCATTGCAGCTCATGATGGCAGAGAGTGATGCAAGTTCCCTGAGCTCTGTTACAGCAATTACAATAAATATAACACAGAATCAAAAGCCAGAGGAGCTTCTACTATTAACATTTCTTGAGTTAAAATGTCCTATACATATGGACAGGAAAGGAAAGAAACATACATACTATGGGGAAAGAGTTGCTAATCTCAGCACAGTATAGAGAAGGCGTTTATAGTTTGGCACCCTCTCATTTTTTTCCTCTTAGGATGTTCTGTGTTTTACACTGTAAATATATTAGGTCCTTTCTCGTGTGTATTAAGAGAATTTGAGAGAGAGATGGGAAAAATGGCAGATATTTTTTTTTAAAAAAGATATTTTTTTAAAAAATATCATCAGTAAAAAGATTGCACAGCTTAGCATCAACAGTCTGAACTTCTTTAAACTGTGCAAAACCAGAAAGTGACAGCTTTTGGTTGCATCACACACGTTTTCACATTAATTACCAAATGCATCTTTACTGCACTTCTATCCTATTCCAACAAAAGGTAATAGCTGTTCCCTCATCTGGCAAGGCCTTTACTTCTCCTATGCCAGAGTTACTAAAAGCAAAATTGTAAAATTGTCTCAAAAGATTTAAGTCCCCTGATTCCCGACTTTCTTTCTCCAACGTGCTATTTTAAAATCCTGACTTTAAGACCTTTTCCATAAGCCACTCGTAAGGCACATTCCATTTCCAGAGTAATCTGGCTCCACCAAGTGACAATTGTTGTGATTGCTAGTCTACACCTGCAGCTAAAATAATACAAACCTGGCACTAGGTACTGCAACAAGCCAGTAGCATCAGGATTTCATTGGAGAGCTGTCAACTCCAGTAATCCATGCCCCTCAGATTATTTCACTGTAATACCTGTGGAACAAATCGCGGTGGGGTAGAAGGGTTGCAGAAATGCCAACTGTTTCCCACAGACTAATTTCACAGCCTTCCGGATGCTGGGTGAGGTACACACCTCTAGAAATGTGATGGGCACTTGAGGAGAGTGTAGAAATGGCCATACTGTGTGGCCTTTGTCATACAAAGGTCTGAAAGGGCATGCATCGGAAGTCTCGAACAAAGCGGGGAGGCTTGCTGACACGCAGCCATGAGGCAGGGTGTTCTCCTATCCATTCTGCGTAACCGTTTTGGAAAGAAGAGGTAGAACGGCAGAGCTGTTTTTTTTTCTCATGCGATGCCAGTGTGCACGCAGAGCACTGTTACTAATGTTCCTGGCCTTCACTGTGTTACGATCTGCGCCACCAGCACCCAGGCTTCTGCATGTGTTCATGTGTTCGCTACGTGGCTGATATTCAGCTCTCGCATTGTAACAGGTATTATGACAGCAGCTCTACACCAGGATACTCTCTTTTACCTACAGGTGAGCTGTTTTCTGTCATGTCAGGCATCACCATCATCAAGATCCACTGTACAGATCAGAGATATTTTTGTCTCGTTGTTTTGCTCTTCTACTTTGAGCTATGTAATCACCAGAAGAAACAGGGAATAATTAGTGGACAGCCACATATCTTTAAATTTTTAACAATTTAAAAATTCTCTAGAAAAGTCTTTTTAAAACCCTATAAAGAAAAAAAAAAACTTTGATAATTAATATCCTGTTCAACAGTTACTGGGGGATAGGGGGAAGAAATAATACAAGTCTTTTGGCCATTTACTTACTGAAGTCTTGCTTCAGTCATACGGGGTAGGATGTGTGTGTACCTTTATGTGTGTCGGGGGGAGGTGTGCTTGAGGCATGCTTTGAGTTGCAGGTACTGGGAATAAAGTGTTTCCTTGCTTTTGGCTGCGTGTTTTATTACTGCTGTGTAATGGAGAAAGCGAGATGTCTAGTGAACGGACAGATGGTTTAAAGATATACACTCAGTGGAGGAATTCAGAAAAGTGAAGCGCTAATATACATTTTATTGACTTCTGTTTCCCACTTTGCTCATTATATATATATTGACATTATACATGTTACTATTGTATTACTAACAATATCAACGTTACTAATTAGTATATGTATTTTTGTAATAGTCCCGTGGGATTTGGATATCCCTTTTGGTGTTCTAGAGTTTATCTGAACTTAGATCAGTATATATTAAAGCATTAATAATAAATTATGTCTGTAGTAGAAGAGACAACTGTATCTGACCTATGTAATAGCTCCTGTGTACATTGTCTTCTTTGGAATTCTCCCATAAATAGATCAAAATGTTTATTCATCTTTTACTTACTTATTTACATTAAACTGGTGAACAACTGAAAACATTTTAGAATAAATCTGTACATCAAGAAGACAGTGATACAATTAATGTAGCTATGATGATTTAGAGCATATGCATTTTACGTTAATGAGACATATGCTGTCTCATATTAAATTCTCATGTTTGTTTGCTTTTAGTGTGTATGCACTTTTTCAGTTGTGAATATGCTAAATATCACTGAAATAAAAACACAGAAAGTGAAAAAAAAAAAAAAAGTCCAGAAAAAATTCAGCCATAGGAACTAAAATGGTATTTTGTAACGCCAGAGGTAACTGACAGCACCACAGTCCTGCTTGCCATTCACTAACCAGTCCTCTCCTTCTATCCAGAGGTGGGAAACATGTAAGTGCCCTTCCAGCTAAGGAGAGGAACACAGAGAAGACTTTGAAGTATAATTAAATTTGATAATACACGTAACAGTGTACTATGTTTACTTTTTTCTCCATTCTTACAGTTTGCACCTTCTTGTTTCCATCACAGTTTTTGACCTATCTCTTGCTTTGATGAAAGTGATGACATATGGACCATATCTACAATCCCGTCCAAGCTGAGCTACCCTGGTTTTACACCATCATTTCTGTTGCCTGATGCAGGGCATGGAGGCAGCTGAAGTCATGGGAGTGGTATCTTAGCTGAGTTTCTGGAGAATACGCAGCTGCCTACATCAATAAAAGCCTGCTGTGAGTCACCCATGCATGGTGGCCCTTCTGCCTTGGTCATTCCCTACGTGATCAATGGGCATCAACATTTGGAGTTGACAAAATCAAATACAGTGGGTCTAATCATTTGACTTGACAAAGCTATTGAAGTAGTTCCTGTTACTGAAATGAGTAGAAATCTTTAAATCATTTTCTACCAAGGACTGTATTACCAATTTCTCTTATAAACATCCAGTAGAAATGTTATAATTCCACTTATTTGAAGACTTTGATCATGGAATCAACCAAAACAACTGATTAACATTGCATAGGACATTTCAGATCCAACTTCTTGCTTAGATGGGAAAAGCAATTTTCTGACTTAAAAGCACTTTACTTAGACCTCTAGCAGTATGTGTTGGACAACAGCATGCAGCATCAGTTTTCAAACTCTGATGAGAATTATTTCGCTCCCAGAATAATTTAATGTAACTATATGATGCAACTCTATCCACGTGACTCAGTAAAGTGAGATCAAATCTGGGTTGAGGTTATATCTTTTAATCCTCCACCAACTTCAGTCACTGTTACAACTCTTTTGCCATATGAATACACCTGCCCGCAATAACCTAATCCAGACACAATATAGCATCATCTTCATAGAGAATAACGTTAATGTCCTTACAGTAGAGAGTCACTTGAGCTAGAACTATTGACTACTTGGGAAGATTAATTACCAAAGTGACAAATCATATAAAGGAGGCAGCTTGCAGATTAGATGACACAGTAACAAAGAAATACACATGTTTTAAGAAATGACTAATCTAGAAATGAGCACAATTTGCTAACAGTTTGTCAGTACCACTAATACCAAAAATAAGAAAAAAGTGATGAGAAATTGTTTTTTCTTGATAAGTATACTTCGGGGGGGGGGGGGGGAG
>VZTL01062418.1:43302-66634 GCA_013400535.1 Scopus umbretta | reverse complement strand
GGAAAGGAGCAGGTAACTAGGACTGCCTTTAAATAGACAAGAGGAAAGCAATGAAACACAGTTCATTTAATCCTAGTCAGTGTATTCATGTCAAGCAAATGGATGACTAATAGCTAAAAGACCTTATCAGCATTGCTAGAAACCACTAATTGCTAGTTGGCCAAATGCAAAATGTGTTAGCCATAAGTGAGGCAAAGTTTACAGGGAGAAGTATCATTTTGGTTAGACCAGCTGCTGTTTGGCTGGAAAAACTAGAAAGCTTAGTCTAACTGAGTTACTAATCAACTAGATAATTTTAGAGGCAGCTGTTTGCAAGGGGGCACATAAAGATGTTAGTGCCTGTTGTACGGAGGGGTATGCCTCCCTGTTGGGGTAAAAAAGAGTGGAAGGCTCGTGGGGTGTTAGGATGAAGATAATTGTACAGTATCATAAAAACAGTACTGTGTTGAGCACTTGTTCCTTAGCATCCAGCAGAGTCCTTTCTTCCCCCCAGCTTGTGGGGCCTTTGGGGCCTTCCTGAGGTTTGTTTGGAAGGAGGTTGGTAGATGTTCATAGGAGCTAGGAAGAATGAGCAGGGGGACAAAAAGGAGAGAGGGGAAGTTGAAGAGAAAATGAAATGCTCTTTTGGCTTTCTGTGACATTATGAACTAAACCAGAGGCTTTAATTATCTAATTTGCTCATCATTTTTCATCTTGAAGTTTATGAGATTGTGACTACGGTATCACCTCATAACTCAGAAAGGGATCTTTATACTGGATAATGAAATGTGTTCCCACAGCAACTTACTTGATAGAAGGAAAGTGAATCCCAACTTTTTCAATGTAAATCAAGAATCAGTTAAATGAAATAAACAGATTTATACCACTGTAAAAGCTATGCAGACAAAGACAACAATTTTGAGCTGAAGAAACAAAAAATACAGAATCTTCCAAGGAGCGGATATGCATAAATGGATACGCAACGTGACTGTGGTTTCCATTCTCAATCCATAAAAGGCTTTTCCAGTCTGAAATATGTCCCTGCCCATGGTAGGGGGTTGGACTAGATGATCTTTAAAGGTCCCTTCCAACCTAAACCATTCTATGATTCTATGATCCTATGTTCTAGGTAAGTACATTTATTAACCTGTCTTTATATTTGAAAATTCTATATAGTACACTTATTTTTCTGATTGGAAAAGAGAAGGAACCCAATGCAGGAGAAATTATTTGCTGTCCTAAAAATGTTGTTATTCATTAAATTGTACCTTTTTTCCTTGAAGGACTTCCACAATGTGCTGCTAGAGATGGTGAAATACTTGGAAGAGAAATGGAGATTGAGAGTAACAGAAATGAGCCTTCTCAGTTTATTTCAGAGGTCTGCCAGCAGTCTGACAATGCCATTTCCTTAATGAAAATGGCTCCAGACAAAGGTAAACAAATCTAAGCAGAAATTAGGCATTGTTTCTAATTACTGCTTTTGAAGTAATTGTGAAGTAATTTTTACTTATTATCATAAAAAGAGTGCATTCATGTCAGTAAAGGATAAACCTTTTGAATGGAGATGCCTAGCAGAATAGAAGAACTTGAAGATGGGCTTTCATAATATATCCACAGTCTATTTTCATTATCTTCCATGCAGTTCAATAGAGACAACTATTGTTCAGTGGTGCAATTAGTATTTATGTAATTAACAGCTGTTACAAAGTAAAACATTTAGAAAACCTATTTAGAAAAACAGATGTGGCCTGCAGCTAAAATTCCCAAACTGCAGTAGTTTAGAGGAATTCTCAATCAGTAGTCCATTTACGAGTTGCTTTCTGGAGGATGTCTTAAGCAAAGATTATTTCAGTTGCTACATACTGGGTCATACAAGTTTTTCTAGAAAATTCCTATCAGTCTAATTGTTTACAGATTCCAAATATGAACAGAACTCCAAATTATTTTCTTTTATTTTCAATTATAAAGGCATACATCAGATTTTCATCTGGACAAAGTAGTCTCAGATCTGGAAGATGCTTTTTTCAAGTGAAAAAGAGAGGCCATTTTACAGTGTGTTACCAAAAATCATGTCCACTAGGCTTTATTATTCAAAGAGGAAAACTAAGGATGTACTTTGTATGTGTGACTTGGACCATTCGGAGACACCTGATTCAACAAGAGAGTTTTCTTACTGGGGGGCAATTGGAATTGAAAGTCTAGAGAAGTGCACTGTAGGAAACATAATTCTAGTATTTTTCCAAGATATATCCAGAATGAAGCAATTGGAAGTACAGACTGAGAGATCTTAAGAGGATTGTTGTAAATACTTATTTATCTTACTTGAAAGTTGCCTCTATGACATACAGCTAGGAGTTCCTGTCTTGTGCCTTCACAGACATTGTCTTTCAAGATCCACATTTGCCTGAATCATCCTAAGTGCATAATGATACAGCATAGCTTGCATTTTTGAATAGGAGAAACTTCTGAGCCATTTTCTGGTGTTGTCAAAAGTGCTTCATCACTGCAGCACTGTGAATGCACATAATTGTGCCAGAAAGTGAAGACCCAGCAGCTCCAAAAGGCATGTGAGTTGTGCCCTTACTACATCTCAAGAGGCAAGTATTGAAAGGAAGCTATCTTAGTGAAATTAAGCTAAAAAGTAAGTGCATCAAACTATCTTTCAATGCAGGCTTGAAGGGAGAGATATTTAAATATGAAAAATACATTCTTAATTAAAACATTTGCAGAAGGATTGGGTAATAACAACAAGAGTTCAAGTAGAAACAGACTCCCTGCATTGCCAAATGTTGTGTTTCACAGTCTACTACCTGTTGGAGAAGGTCTCCTTGTTCAGATGTTATCTCTGTTCTCATATTCCTTTACAGTTTTTATTTCTCCTCCAATTCTTTCATTCCCCTCAGGAAGAAAAGCTAGAGTCTGGATCCAGAATCGTTTCTTGGCCTGCCCCAGATGGGAAGCTTGTTTAAGGCTGTTGCTTCACGGTGATTTCCACAGGCATTCACTGGCTGACTGCCGGCTCCTATTCCTGGTCCCCTTGCACATGAGACGCTGGGAGCCTTCAGATGGATCCTGAGCTCCCTGACCTCCCTCTGCCTGGTGCCGGTGGGAGCGCCTTCCCCACACCAGGCTCGGTGTCCCTGGGGAACGCTGCACCGGCACCTGGAGGGTTTGTTCCCACTGTTGCCCGTGGGACTAGGGCCTGCCTTCAAAGGCAGAAGCTCCATCTGAGGAGCCTGAGGGAAAGCATGAAACCCATGCTCTGCCTTCAATTAAATCCCTTCCGGCACTTCAGGCACCTGAGGGAGGAGGTCTTGCCGAAGCCTCTGCTGGGGTTNGACAGCAGGGATAGATCTGCTGCCTCTGAAGCTTGTGTGCAAAGCTCAGGAATAAAGTATTCTTTCTCTGTAGTATTAAAATGGGCATCTGGTTGTTACAAAAGCCTGGCATTCACTTGTCTGTTCTCCTCAGAATTATCCTGTCCTGAGAGTTACCAAGTTGTGAATGTTGTTGCCAAGACCCAAGGGAGAAATGAGAGTCTGCAGGAGAAGCTGTTCTGGCCAGAAGGAGAGGGGTTTGAGCTCCCTGCAGACTGTGTTTGCACAACGTTGCACTCAGCACAGGGCTAAAAACCCAAACAGGGCTGATCCATTTCCAGTCTATATCCCCAAAACCCTATGCTGAAAAATAGGTGCTGATTGCCTTTGAATCAAGGGTCTTCTGGAGCTGACTGATCATTTTGGGAGCCAAGGACAACTTCAAGTCCCGGGCTGCCCTGCGCTGAGGGCAAGGGAACACATCAGGCTGGGAACATCCGTGGTGAAATCACCGCGTGCCTCCAGCAGCCCGCAGGCATGCAGCCCGGTGAGCCTGGAGCCATTGGAGGCGCGCTCCGGCACTGGCACCGGGGCTTGGCTGCTGGTCTGAGCTCAGGCTGGAAAGGGCACACAGAGACTACTCTGGGGTGCGAGGCGTGGGATTCTTCTTCATTTCATTTTTATTTAAAGTTCTATTAAAAAAATTAATAGTGAAATTAAGCAATCACCTAATGTTAATTACACCTTGTCACATTTCTAGCTGTGCTGATCCGATCTGCCTCTAGCCTTGGCCTCAGACAGTTGAATGCACCTACACGCTATTTTTCCCACACATGTTTTTTCCTGAACCGGGCCTGATGACAGTGTTTTCAACTTCAGAACAAAGCTAACAAGGGAAAACAAGGGAGAAGAAGGGAAAGAAGGTCATAATAAGGATTTTAACCAGAAGATGTCAAGACAAGATAGGTGTCTAGGACAGGACAAGAGGCTGGACTAATAAATCAGGTTTCAGAATCACTGTCATGAACCAGCAACTGCGGTGCTGCACTTCTACTCAACTAGTGCAGCAAGCCAAGGACAGGAATTATTTCAGGACTACTTTTGCAATTCCCCTGATTTTACTAAGGAAGTAAAGAAGATTTTCTTTTTCCTTTTTCTGGACTTCAAAAGAGACTTAGAGGATGTTTGATTTCTACTGGTGAGCTCCTCTCAGCTCTTGAGGTTTGTAACAGTCAGCATTGGGAAGGGAGGAATCCCTTTTTGCGGTGTGTCTGTTGCAGAGGCAACACTCTCCTCCTGCTGAACGTGGATGTTAAGCAGAGATTTAGCCGCAGGGGAGATACTTTTCTGCACTGACCATTTAGCCTTCATTACTACATCTTACACCCATGCATACCCTGACTCCTGGGGCATTTTCTTTCTTAGCGGGGGGGTAGCAGCTCCCGTATTTGGATGGGAGGTTAGGTGCCAAGGGTTTGTAAGAGGGGGCTTTTCTGTGTGTATGCCAGTGCTCTTCACAGAATGGAAATCATCCTCACTTTAAAAGTACTGCACTTAGAAAAAATTATATTCTTCATCAGACAAGTAAAGTTTGTCTGTTGCTTTTGCAAAAAGCCAAAGGAAGTGAAAGTATAGATGTTAGTGGAGCCTGACTTTGGCCTTGACACAAACCTGTGAATCGTGACTAGGAAGCTGGGTGCTTGACAGACCGTGGTAGCTGTGGGGCAGAGCGTTTGTACCTCAGTTGTTCAAGATGTTCTTCTCACATGAAATGGTTGGTTATTATGCTGTGAATGTTGGTTGTGCACCTATGTAGCATAAACCATAGCTTTTGTCACAGACATACCAACATGTTGATGCAGGGAACCATTTATCATCTAAAATTTCCCTGCTAAGCAATACAGCCTGGCTGTGAAACCTGATGCACCTGGGTTCCTGTCAGAGCTTCTGTAAGGTCCAGGATGATTTTAGTCTGATTCTGTCCAGACTTTCTTATGCCGCTCCATGGTTCTTGCAGCACACAGCTGCTGTGGACACCGCAGGCTGCCTGAAAATCATGTAGTATTTTCTTAAGGCTGCAGGCAGATGCCTGTGCCCTGACCTGCCTTTGAGCTAACAGAACGGGACATAAGAAACCGCTGGGCATGGCTTAAGCAATTGCCAGACATGACAGCTACCAATGTGAGAAGCCAACAAAAGTTACATATAGAGCCATGAGGAATGGATGGATTTCACAGATGGTTAAAAGTGAATTATGTGAGGAATAACCAGACTTCACAGATAACGGTAAGGGAGGGTTGGGGACCTTCTGAGGAGTGGAATCTTGCAAGGCCTACAGTGCGTATGTAAGAGTACCCGCAATGTCATGTAAGGTCAAGATTATCTGCGTACTGTTGTCATAAGTACAGAATTTGGGTATGGATGTAGCCAAATTTGGATTGGGGGTGTGTGGGGGGGAAGTAATTAGGGTTGGTTTGTTTATTTGGGAGAAGACTGGGGTGGAGAAAGGAGGATCAAAACATGAGAAAAGATCTAATAGATGTAAATGATGTAATCACAGCTGTCCATGGGTACCTGCCCTTTATACTAGAGCCTGGAGCAGGACAATTAGCCAAACCTGTTGTTCTGATCATACCATGCATGTTTGACTTGTTTCCACAGTCAGGAGGCCGGGATGCATTCAGTTGCCAGCAAGAGAACAGCCAGGATGGGCAAATTGAGCACCCTAGAATCACCAGGTTGGTATCTGTTCCAGGTCTGATGGTATCAGCATCATCCTATCAGCCTAACATCAGTATTCATGACACAAATGTTGGTTACATAGTTTGTAACAGGTTGATTGCCCTGCTTCAAAATGCTGTGTGTGTTTTACTGACTCACCTTGGAAAGTTTCTTGTTACTCAGCCAAGATATAATGGGGAGAGCAATGACAGTCTCCAGGCAGGATCTGTAGGATGAAGCCTGCAGTTGTCCCTTTGAGGATGCCAGAGACAGAAATGCACTGAGAAGCTTGGATAGTTTTTATGTTGTTTCCTTTGGATCTTCGTGAGTCCAGCTAATCTAAACTACAGCAAACCCCAGGACAAGGAGCGTGCCACACTGTATGAGGAACAGGATTCAGAAATTACCCGTTCACATTTACCCTTCTGATTTCTCTCAGCAATCTTTCAATTTCCCAAGTTTTGCTGGTTTAAACAGAGAAGTTTTGCCCAAACCAGTAGCAAAAAGTCCTAGAGAGCTAAAAAAAAAAAAAAAAAAAAAAAAAATTAAGTCCTACACCACAAAGATTTTGAACTTCATCTGAGCACTTTGGTCATACAGCATGTCATGTGCTTGGTACATGTTCATTACTGCACCCTGTATCATGCCTTCTCCTTACAGCACTCCACGTCTGGGAAGTCAATCTTGTTTGTTGCCTTGCTTACCTACTTGTCACAAAATGAGCATTGGAGGGGCAGGACAGGGCTGTCCTGTCTCAAATATATTGTCTGTAAATGGGAATCTAGGAGCATAGTTCAGCGAGAAATTCCTTGAATAGGGGTTTCTTCATGTGTTTCTCATTCAGCCCCTGGGCCTTGACCACACCAAGTGAATTCTGCTCCCAGAGCTCCAGCTTCTCTGCCTGCAGCCCATGATGCACACTGAGAGGTCAAGTTTGCATCGCCTCTTATCCACTTGTCCCTTGTCTCCCTTTCCATTCTGGCCTGGGTTATGCAGCGCACTATGATTGCCATTTGGGTATAGACCCTGTTCAGCATTAGTTGAGACTGAGATAAGAAAGGGATTGATGATAAAGGGGACTGGAATTCAGGAGGCCCAAAGTACATTCCCATCTTAGCCAGGGATTCTTTGTGTGATTTTGGGCATGGATCTTAAGCTAAACTGTCTGCAAAATGGAAGTAACATATCCCTGCCTTCCTGGAGCACTGATGATACAGAAACAGCACAATAATGAGAGTCATATTTACACTTTTAAGAGTAGTGTGGGACAGCCTGGTCTCTTCCATACGTGTCACACTGTATGTCACCCTTTGGATGCAACACTGATAGCAAAACTCCCTGCAATTGCCTGAGTCAGCTTTGTGTGTTTGAATTAATTCATCTGGATGGTGGATTAAATACAGCTCATTTTATCAGGCTTTCCTAAGCTTTCTGACAGGGTAATTAATAGCAGCACATACAAAGCATTGGTAGGTTTTGCATGGCGCTTATTGTGAAACAATTGTAATGATGAAACATTTTCATCTGAAGGCTTGAGGACTGAGTCTATAGGGTGTTAATACAATTAATTGAACAGAGTGAAAAGAATCTCAGGGAGGGCATGACCTTTCCTTCTGTCAAGCACAGGTATTTTGCAAGTGAGGTGTGCTGTTCTGACAGAGGAACAGAAGCAACAAAGTAAAAAAGGCTGTTGGTTTCCACACAGAGGATGGTCTGGTCCTTGTTCTCCAGCCACTTTGTCATGTCTGCAGCAGAGAGAATTGTCCTGAACCCCTCCAGCTCTCTTTTCTCAGTACGCTCCAGTCTTACTGGCGTGTCTTACTGCCAGGAACAAGCCATGTGGAACAGAAAGTTTGCTCCTGCCTCTGCTACACTTGGTGTTTTTCTTTCACAGGTCAAGGAACATAAATTCCATCCATATTTTCCCTGTGATTTCTTGGGTTGTTGCATTAATGGGCATGTATTAATGCTGAGGAAGAAATGCTTATAGTATGAGTTTTAGGTTCAGGAAGTACTTCTCATTATAGTAATTGATAGTTGACAGTGCTGGCAGGATAAGATCCATGGTTCAGTCTCAGAATTAGTTCATTATTCTGCCATTCAGGAGACTGCATAAATTGTCACCACTGTTTTTATCTCAGGAAAAGATTAGCCTCCTCAAGACACTGGCATCTTCATGCTTTATGTGAGACATAACACATGAAGTTGGAGGAAGGCAAAAATACTACAGGTTGAGCGTTGATGGGAACTGAATGTGTGGCAGCATGGAGCAGTTCTCTGATCTCTATTAGTGTCCGAGTACAAGGACAACAAAATTAATTCTGCCCTGCAAGTACCAGGAAGACGGGGGAAGCACAGTCATCATGTGTAAACGAAGAAGGGAAATGAAACACACACGAACTAAAAATTATTCTATTTTTTTTATCCCAGTTTCTTAAGAAGCCCGCAGTGATGCACTCTCGCTCACTCTCTCTGGTTTTGTGTACCTCTGCTGATTTTACCCTTCTGTCCCATCAATAACTTTTGACTCTTGGTGTTTTCTAGAGGAACTGAGATCTCAAGAGAGTGTTTTGAGAGGCCTCAAGGTAAAGGAGAGGCCCTGTTCCCCTTACTATGGTAAAAGACAAACTCAGTGCTTATTCAACAGAAAGGATTCCACGTGGGAGAGAGAAAAAGGGAGAGAGTGAATGAATGCCCAGATTGCGGAAATGCTTCAGTTAAAGGTTACATGAAGTCACAGCTAATTATCATCAACAAGCTCAACACTTTTTGTGGCCCATGATATATTCTTGTTAGCAGGCATGGAATTTATTCTTTAGCTGCAATTAATAAGGTCAAATAAAATGTACTTAATTTAGTTCTAAGGCTGTTGGACTGACAAGCTGAAGGTATAAGCTTCTGGATGGGGAAGAGAATGAGAAAAGGAGAAGGAGGTTAGCAAGTTATTTTAAGACTTTAAGCCTCATATTAAATCTGTTATTTATGTTCTTTCTTGATAAGGGTGATGTGAGTTGTTTACATTACTTAGGGGTGCCACACCCCAGTGTTACAAGGGCTGCCAGGAAAGTTTAGAAAAAGAGGGCTTCATGGATGAACTACACCTCCAAGAGTTCAAACTATTAGCTGTAGGGTATGCTAAGGGGCATGTGATCTATGGGCCTGTGCAGCTGTGTAGTGGTTTTGAGGGATGTGTGGCATCCAAGTGGTAGACTTTGGAGTCTGAAGAGGGATTTGGATCCTTTTGAACTGTATCTAAATATTATCCCTGCACAGGTTTGTGGTTTCAGAAAGTTCAGAGAAACAGTTTACCTTTGAAGAGCTTTAAAACCAGACTGTCACATCTATTTATTTTCATAATTTACCCCAGCCCTCAAAGTGTTCTAGATATTCTGCAGATAGGTAAGAAGGCCAGGGAGATGACTCAGCAATCTTTATTCATATTAGCAGCCTCAACAGTGAGACTTACTCTTCTCTGAGGGATTTATGATCTCCTTAGAGAAGGGCCAGCTAAAGAAAGGAATACAATAAAGTGATGGTGTGGGAAAACTTAGCTTGTCTCCCTCAGCCAGCATCTTCTGGTTGGATCTCACTTTGCTGTTAATTTTTATATTTATATTTGGCATCTTTCTGAAGTGCTTCTTATCACAATGGAAGCACAAATCATGTTAATTAACGTATCAGCCAAAAAAAAAGAGCTAGCACTTCTTTGCCATAGTCAAGTGCTCTTGAAAAACTTGTACTTGACATTGTTTTGGCTGAACAAAAATTAGATGCATAATCACTGTTAGACTTGATTGACTTGATCTTTCTTTCTATTACACCAATGAAAAGTACATGGCAGAATTCTTAGCCTTGTACAACTATATTGCCACATACACACGTTGCTAAATAGCCAAGCATCATCTCCTTGACTTGGCCATCTATGACTGCAGGCGTTGAAATGTCTGAGGCAGTCCACAATAGCTTTAGCATGATGGAGAAAAAACAACCTTCTTGTTCATGTAAAATATCTGTCGGGCACAGAATTAGGGTATGATGCTGTGAATCACCACAGCACAGCTGGAGAACCCATACATTCAAAACCTTTGATGACTTCTCATACTCATCTGCTATCATCCAATGAGCATGAATTTATATAACCTTCCTTCTAACCTCAGATAACAACTCACGCTGCTTACTGTGGGGTGCTGTCCCCCTGGCCACACACCAGCACCCAGGTTCCAAGAGACCATGAGTCTTCTTCAGTGACAAGTAGCCAACAGTGCAGCATGTAGATGCCCAGCTCAGCAGAGAAGCGTGCAACTAGCAAAGCCCTCAGCGAAGGCTGCCTTGTGTATCATTAAACTCATAATCTATCAGTCATTCAGTGGTTGCTCCCGAACTCTCCCATGCCAGCCAAACATTTTCCTGTGGGTTCATCTGGCAGTGAGCAAGAAATAGAAAATTTACCATCAGAGTTTATTCAGTTCCTTCCCCATCTTCAGCTGAGAGATGATAAAAAAGTTGTATCTGGCTCACTCACCACCGCCAGCAAAGCAATGCAACTGGCTTAGCAGGGACACATAGTTGTTCTCCTAAGAATAAGATGATTCTTATAGCTCCTGGATAAACCACCAGGGTTGGGGGGTTATCATGGTGATTTAAACCAAACTAAGTGAATATCAACTTTTCGAATCTTTACAAATCCTCTTGGAGATTTGAATCACCTTTATATGCAACCAGAAATTGTCCTCTGAATATCCAAGGGCAGGAAGGTTGGGGATCAGTCTTGTTGACCATGTGATACACTCACCAAAAATCTTTGAGTGGCCAAGAGCCATGGGAGATGTACCACAGACCACAGAAAGCCAGAAGCCTACTTCCGAGGAGATGGCAGCAGGTCCCTGTATGTGGGGTGAAGGCGAGCAAAACGTATGGCAGAGTCTCAGAAAGGTCTAGATTGAAAACCTCTCTTGGCTTACTTTTTTTTCCAGCTGAAGGCTCTGGTTATCCAACAGTACCAGCACAGCCCTGTGACAGGCACATGGTATCTTGCCATGGAAGCCATTTTTTAACTGCAGATCAGGCCCAAAGGACAATATTGGTGTCACAAGGTGTCTGAAGGACAGACTTTCCTATCTGCTGCTAGTATTCATCTCAAAGCTGAATCAGGATTATATGTAAACAAGGAAGAAAGTAAACTGGGTTTCCCCAGCATCAAAAGATCAATGTAGCCCGAAGATTTTCAATGCAAGACTGGTCCTGAAGAACCACTTAGAAACTTTCTTTAAAAGTTTGCCATCATTCAGAGCTGCTGTCTTGGCATGAGTTACATGCAGCAAAACTGGGTTCTTGCCCTCCCACCTGAACAGATGATCTCAGCAATCTCTAGTACAGTAGTCTGGTGTTGAGTGGAAAGGTAGAGAAACCAAGAAACTTCAAATGGTTGACTCGGCTTAAACAGCTTAAAAGTTGTACGTGAAAGAGCTAAGTCTATGGCTGTACAGAGCTGTCAGTCACATACTGTTCAGTTCTTGGTACACTGGTTTTCTTGGTCTTACGGCAAATTACCCTTGATTTGTTTCCCCTTCTTGATCACTTTGTCTTTAACAAAATACTATGGGTTTCTATCGGGCTTTCCAGACACAAGCTGGATTCTCAGTGCAAACACGAGAGTTGCCTCTGTTGCTAACTCTTGCCGATGTTGGTGTCAGGGGGGTGGTGGGATGGGAGAGGCTGCAGGGGAAGCATACATTAAGGACAGGGAAGTGGAGTCATCAGCAACAAGCCAGCAAGGGTGAGTAGGAGGGAGAAAGCTCCAGCAGCCCCAAGTCAGGCAACATGAACTGAAGAAGGTGGCCAGACAGGACGCAACGGGGGGGTGGTGGGTGTCTGAAGCTGGTTGCACACCTGCCAGCTGGCTACTAGAGGGGTTTTGGCAGGCAGCTGAGAAAGGGGCTGTGCAGAGCTGCTTAGGGAAGGAGCAGATAGGTGACTAGAGGTGCTAGAAGATCAGAACAAAGGTCTCTGCTCTTTGACCAGCAAGTGGGTAGAGCAGGAATAAAGTAAACTGAAGAAGACACAATGCAAACCTAGTTACCTCATCTGGCAAGGATGGGAGGTATTGCTGGATGCGGGACTGCATTGCACGGACTTGAGGACAGGCACAGCGTAGCTGAATTCCTGTTTTCTCTCAGCTGAAGCCCAACCACAGAAGACTCCAGCAGCACCCTCTGGAGTTGTGGCCTGGCATAAGCTGCTGTTCAGAGCTGCTGTTCATGGGAGCAGCAAAAATAATCCAGGGGGCTGGCTCTGCAGCTCCAATCAGTCAGACACGAAGCTCTGTTTATGTCTTCCTACACAACCAAATGAGCTGTGATTAACAAACACAGGCCATTTCTAGCATCACAGACTAGACTTGCTGTTGATTAAAAAAAGGGGATGGAGAGGGAAAAAAAAAAAAAAAAGGCTCTATGCAGCTCCCCCCTGTGCTTCTTTTCTGTCTTTGCTTTATTCTCACTCTTTTGCTGACAGTTTCCAAGCCCTGTCTCCCAGCAGTGATAGAAAGGTCATGCGATTCTATTAGGACTGCTTTGTCTTACAGGACAAACATCACTCCCTGGGAAACTTAGGAGTTGCTAGCACTGCAAGTTCCTGCCTGCGTGCTCACAGTTGATGGTCTCCATCGAGTCCCAGATGCTGGAACCATGTTAGAGTGTGCGCGTGTGTGCGTGTGTGTGTGTGCGCACACGTGCGTGAGCACGCACTCACACGGAGGCCGGGCAGGGGGTGGGGAACCTCTGTGCTTAAACATGAAAAAGTTAAATGGTGAGCCCTCCTGGTTTGGGAAGGAAAAATAAAAAACACAACTCAGAAAAAGGTGGATCCTAATACACAGCTAAAAAAAAAGAAATCAACAACAGAAAAAAGGAGGAAAATGAAAGGCAGCTTGTGTGATTACTATCAGGCCCCAGACTGAGGGGAAGCGTAGAGGCTGCTGTTGAGCCCCTTTCTGTAAAGGGCTGCCTGCTCTTAAGGCTCACGCCTTCATCTTTCTCTGGCTGGAAGAAACTGTGGCCGCGAGGGGAGATGTGGGGCAGGAACAGCGGGCGAAGGCAGAGACCGTACAGAGGAACGACTTCGATACGCAGGCTCTAAAGCTGCAGCATCCCCCGCCAAATGCCCAGCCCCGAGAGCGCTCCAGTAGCTATGCTGTAGTCCTGATTCTGCTCAGCGGTGATTTAGGGCTCTTTCCCTCTTTTAATTCTCTCCTGCTCCCTTGCCCTCTCCCAGGGCCTGTGCCGTAAGCGCGGTGCCTGGGTGCAGGGCTGATGCTCTCCCCAGCCCGAGCGCAGAGGCTGCAGTGAGGAATGGCTGTGCGTCGCCGAGCAGCTGGAAGCAGTTATTAACCGAATTTGGCATCCGAGCTGAGCTACGGATGCAGCCGGGTGGCTTGAATTGTTCTTAATTATATTTTTGTTTTATTGTTTTCATTTCGAGCTGTGCTCTACCACGACTCTCTGTATATCTCTGTGCTGTACATTTCCTTTCCTTGCAGCCCGGGGTAATTGCTCCTTGTCGTGCTGCGTTTGCCATTTTAATTTTTTATCATCTCGGTTACTTTCTTTTCTTTCCCCCTTTTGATTATTTGGTTATGTCGTTCCCATTTGCCCTGACATTTCCATAAATTCACCGCTACATTATCTTTGTCCCTAGAGCTGCCGTTTATCCGTCTCTTCCAATGTCTCTGTCTCAAAGCTGGATATAAACTGTTTATTTTTTCCTAACAGCTTCCCTTTTGGGCTGAGGAGCCAACAGCAGCAGACAGCAGCCCTGCCGCAGACAGCAGCCTGCCGGGCTGCAATCCTGGTGCCAGAGTGCCCCCTTCCAGAAATACTGGGGAATAACACGGCTCTTCTCCCTTAGGGGAGGAAGAAAAAAAAAACCAGGCGGGACTCTGCAGCTCACGCTCTGGCTACAGGTTAACATCCAGGTGCTTAGCTGAGACCAGCGGAGAGGATGCTGGTGCAAATGGTGTGTAAGGAGATGGAAGCTTTTTTGGACCCCGTCTCTTCAGGTTGAGGCAATGCCCTTTATCTGCGGGGCTTTGCTCCTCTCTCGCCCGGAGGTGCTCGTGTTTGCCCCTGCCACGCTCGCCTTCTGACCCCGCCAGCCAAAAGCCCCTTCGGAGCGAGGGGCTACGCTGGGCAGCAAGCCCGGCGGTGGGCTGGGGAAGCGGGCTCTCCTCCCGCGCACTCACGCTCTGCGCTGGGGAGCTGGGCCCTCTGCGGGAAAGCACTTTTTCCATTTTGCAACAGCTGATTCCACCCCGAGCAGCCCGTTTGTGTTTGGTCGAGGCTTCGGGCTTTGGCAGGCTCTGACAAAGCTTGCTCTGTGCTTGAAGACTGCTCCGAGCTGGCCAGTCCACCCGCTGCTGGAGGGGACGGCTTCTCTCCCAGCGTCAGCAGGGTGGCGCGAGCGGAGTGGGTCACGGGCTTCAGCTTCAGTCGCTGCGGAGAAATATCTGGCAGCTCAGTTTAAAGGGGTTAATGAAGATGCTTTTTGGGTGACTCGTTGGCCTTCGTGCAGAAGCCGGGGGGGCACAGCCAGTGCCGGAGCCCAGTCTCTCCCCAGCAAGGGCAGCAGCATCTGGGGAGATGCAGGATGGATAGCTGCTGGCGGAGAGGTGAGGGCTGCAGAGGGGTATGACACTGTCTTAACCTGCCTTTTTCTGGGCTGAGTAGTGCTTACCTCGTCACCATTCTCTGAAGTAAGGGCCTTACAAATAGTTTGATGTCTGTACCGACAAAATGGCTAAGACCTTGAGCTGTCGCCTGAGATGTGAATTCACTCCAGCAGCCCTGGAGTGTGTATACAGGCAGCTCTTTCTAAAGTGCTTGCGTTGGAGACATTCGGCCATTTGAAGCTGGAACACAGACCCTGAGCCAGACCTTCATGTCAAAACTATTCTCAGCACAGGGATGGCTGTGGTCATACCTGTATCAAGAGGAAATGTGAAGGAAACACACTGTCTGTGATTCATTTCAGGAAGGTATGAACTCATACGGTTCATTTGTAACTGCAACACTAGGGTTAAGGTGACGTTGACAACATTACGCAATCCTTTGTAAATGTTGCTCTAATTGTTATTAGACTTTATTCATATATGAGAAACACCATTTTCCTTCAAGGTACTCCTTTTAGCTTTAATAAAGTCCTAGTGTATTAACGAGTTGAGCCACTGGAGTCTTGCTCTCTCTTATACCTTTTAACACCCTTCAGAGAAGAGAAAACCCACCCTGGTGGCTACTTGTTTAGGTTCCGGGAAGGTCCCCTGCTAACACATGGCAGCTCTTCAGCACTTTGAGCACCGCAAAGGCTCCCATCAAGGCTTTCCCCGCAGTCAGCTAACGTTGTTGAATGAAAGCCCACGGTATTCCCATGTGGTAAGCGCTGTGTTATGCAGCAAGGGAAGCTCAGGCAGAGCAAGGGTACGTGACGTGTCCAAGCGTGCATAGCACGTGAAGGATGGATTAGAGACTAAAACCCAGCTGCTCCTCTCTAGGCCTCGCCTTTACTAGGCCAGTTTATCATTTCAGGCCATCGCTGCAACACCACTGGGAATGTGATCCACAGCCGTGCAGTCGCCCTCGTTCAGGTCTTTCCAGTTGCGAGCCTGGCCGGCCAGGGCAGCACCACAGGCTCCGAGGTACGGATGCTGCTGCCTCAGGTGGCGATGCACACTCCCGGGGGCACCTTCCTGTCCCCGAGCCACCCTTGCACGACTGCCAAGCCCGAGTGTGCACGAATGCACGTGTCCGTAGCGTGGCTGAGCTGGGAGAGCACCGGCATGGAAATACAGCTACATCCCAGCAGGATGAGGCTAAAGCGGATCTCTCCTCCGTGGAAATCTCAGCAGTTGGTAGACATCAGGTGGTTTGTAAAGCGCGAAGTACTGTGGTTAGGTCGCTGGGCTGAACTAGCAACCGAGCCTAACGTATGCCGCTCTGTAAGCCGAGAGGCAGCCATCGCTATCGGTAAATAATATATGACAGCGAGGGTACACATGCATCTCTGCAGACATATGTGAACAGGCAGGCAAAGCTGTGCCCTGGCTCTGAGGGTCCTGCAGTTTTATTTATTTATTTCCAATGAAATGCTGAGGCTAAAAAAAGGAAACTGTAGCAGCACTAAGGCAAACTTAGCTCAGTCCTAACTCCGTCAGTGCTGTTTCTGGCCATTTTGGGGGTAAGCTGGGTAAAGAGACAAAGCAAACACTTACCCTAGCAGGCAGCTGGGTTTTGTGCCAAGCATGTGTGAAGGTGAAGCCACGGCTGGAGAGCCACGCCACAGACAAGTACAGCAAGGACATCAGCGCATGTGAGCACTTTGCTTTTCAGCTCCAGAACTATTTTTAAAGATCCTGACCTGTTTGCGGACCCGCAGAAACCTGGCGGGTGGGAAGGAGCAAACACAGGGAACTTCTCCATTATTTGAAAATAATTACCACCTATGGATGTAGTCATCTAGCCTTATTATCCCCACCCATCCCATGTTTGTCTTCTCCTCCAGCCCTCCGAACCTGACACTCTCTTGTCCTGGCTCCAGTGCGTTAGGAGGCTTTTCAGGGCCAGATGTACATTGTGAGCGCGGCCCAGGAGCTGTGGTGCCAGGGGAGGCTGATGCCCCTCCAACGCAGGAGCAAAGGCTGAGCCCGCACGGCTCCCTGCGGCCTGCTCATTTATGCCAAGGAATTTTTGGCTGCAGGTGCCAGGTAATTCCTGGTATTGCTGGCAGGCAATCCTCCTGGCTATTCGCAGCAGTGCTTTAATTCAGCCCACCCATGTTCACACAAGGCTCCTGTGCAAGAACAACCCTGTGCAGGGCTTACGTGAAGTTAGCTACCCAGAAAGTTTTGTTTGCAGTGAAGTTAAAAAGTGACACCCTGCTTCGTCTTAGAAAGCAATGGAGGGATCTCTCCTATGGTGAAGCACCTATAAGAAAAATGGTACTTTTATGCCCAGGTTTATCGCAGCATCCACTGTGTGCAGAAAAATGAAAAGAAAGCAGCCGCTGAGTGACAGAACTGCGTTTCCCGATACGTCGTTATTTTAGCACAGCTCCTCTGCGAGCCACATGGCAAATGACTGTAAATAATTACGACTGGATGCCCCTTGTGAAATGTAAGAACCAGCATTTCTGTTCTGATGCATTAACCCATCAGTTTTGCTTATACTCTTATAAAGGGATCAACAGGACAGATGCTCCTCTGCAGACGTCAGGGGGGTCAGTTTGGCCTCGCACCAAACTAGCAACAAGGGAAGCCTGTGCATGAGCATGCAGAGGGCAAATTCACACCGCACAGTAGGAAATAGGGCTGCCAAGCCACACGCGCCGTTAAGCAGCATGAGAGGCGGCCAGAGAGGTTGCTATTGGGCAATGATAAAAAGGTGAAAAGAAAAAAAAAAATCCTCCATGCAGCGGGGACCGATCTCTGCACCAAGAGCCAGCCTAAGAGGTACTAGTTTCGATGTCGTAGAAATGCAGCATTGTCAAATAATTTGTTTCATCTGCCACTGGGGACCCAGGCACACACATTAGGTGGCCATTTATCCTTGTGTTTTCTCTATGCTGGAGTGTCGTGCAGAAGAGAAGTCAGCTATCAGGATGTCACGTCTGTGCACAGATCTGGGTTGCTTCCCAGGGCTTCTGCACCTGCATTTGGGCTGAAGAAGCAGGGGGAAGGGGACTGAGGGGTACCTGAGGCTCTCCTCGAGATCCTCCCACATTCTGGGACTATGTGGAAACCAAGTCAGTCTCCAGCCTAGGTCAGAGGCAACCTTCAGCTATGTGTTGGTGACTGAACCTGCCAAAGTGGCATAAAAGGGGGCATTAGCGTCTACCATCACCACTGCTTACACATCACACAGCTCTGAGTATTTGCATTAAGTAAATGAAAACCAAGGCAGAAATTATTTAGTCTTGCAGCTAATCCAGGGCTGCCTGCATGAGGTCTACAGAACATCATGCATGATGGAGAAGAGCTGTTTTACAGCAGTAACGCAGAAGGCCTCTCTAGATGTGCTTCATTTTGAGCTGCAACACCTGGGCCAGATGGGCTTTTACCATGTTCTGTTTGCCTCTGTCTCTGTGCCACCTTATTAAGTAGCACTCGATGCCGTTTCATGAACTAATTTGAGCCACAATCTTCTTAACCTGAGGTATGGGGGGGGCGGGCAGAGAGAAGGGCCCTTTGAGAAGATACTCCCCCCAGTTTTAAGCATGTAACTTGACAAGTAACCCCCTGAGTGTCCGCCTCCAGGCAGAAGCAAAGGCTCTCCCGGAGAGCAATGCAGGGCAGCACTGTCCTAGATTACCACACAGCCCGCCTTGGGGATTCAGGCCAGGGAGAAGCGGTTTGTTTCTATGGCTATAGGAGACAGCAGAGTTCAGCCCTCTAGCATCGCTAGCTCTCCCTTAAAGCAGAAATGCTAGGGTGTACATTTCCAGCAGGTATAAACTGCTCTGTGAGGGGGCCTGGTGCAGCAGAGCAGTGCCTCCATGGAGGGAAGCTTTGCTGGCGTGGATTTTCAGACCTGTTTGTTCTTGATAACCGGGAACGTGCAGCCTTGCAGCCTCCACGCACGCCTGCTCAGCTCCTCTCTCTTGCTGGAGAAGCGGCTGTGTCCTTGACCAACTTTCCTGCCCAGCGAGCACAGCCTCCGCAATGATTTTTCCAAGCTGCCCGTTGCAGCTCAGTCGGCTGTCAGGGGTGGGCGTCTCTTGGCTCTCCCCTTACCTGGATGTTCCTCCTTCCCCACTCCATGTTTCAACCTTAAAAAAAAAAAATAAAAGGGAAGAGGAAAAAAAAAAAAAAAAAAAAGGTAGTATTTGCTGATGAAGGCTCTGGCAGCTGCTCGCTGTACTCATCAAAGGAAAAGAAGTGCCAATTATTTCCTTGTACAAACTGTTTCTGTAATCAAAGCGCTCTGCAGCTCAGTCGCGAATGCCGATTCCCTCCCACCCCGCACACAGCCCGCGGGCCACGAGCCCGAGCAGGAGGCAGCTGGCTGCCCACACCCTCAGCAGCTCACGCCTTCACGCAGCGACAGTCATACCTTTGTTTTCCTCGCAGCATTCACCATTTCCCCGTGGAGCGAGGACAGGGAGCGGGCAGGCTGCTGAGGGCACGTTCCCACTCGAGTTGGCGCCGCCGGCTCCAAGTCCAGCAAGTTTCCCCACAAACAAGCACAAACGCTTCACGTTCCCATCCCCAGCGCATCTTGCCCAACTGGGAGGGGGGGAGAGGGGGAATGGAATCGTGTTTTCACTAGGAAGCTTCCCCGTCCTCTTCCCCCATTTGCTGTGGCAAGGCTTTCACCGGTAAACAGGGAAAAATGACTCGTGGCCCATCCGGAGCACCCCCGCGAAAAGCTGGAAAGAGCTCTGCCCAAGGACCTCCCAAGCCCTGGGACCGCTGTGGCTCGTGGCCCTGCTCACGGGGGCTCAGACTTGGCAGCAACGAAGGAAGCCATACGCAAACAGGACACCAGAGAAAACATGCCAAGAAAAAAGAAAGAGGTTTTGTGCCGTTATTTTTTTCCAGTGCTGGCAGTCATAATTTTGTTTCTGTTTTGACTTCGGGTTTTTTTTGGTGGGTTTTTTTGCTTTGTTTTTTGTTTTGCTTTGTTTTAACACTGATAGATACAGCATTTTCTGGAGAAGCTTCTCTCATCTCCTAAAACAGTGAACACTTCAAACTAGGAAATTAAGTTGGAAAAATCCAACAGATCCTTGCCCTTTGCATGCTGTTTTCCATCTACCTCTTATAACCTAGCTTTTAAGACTGTCTTTACCAAAACCCAAGCTGTATACATTTTTTCAGTTAGGTTATATTCTTGAAATGTAATGAAGGTGTTGAAACTCACTCTCTCTTGTGATGACGCTACCCAAAAAAGTTCGTTAACTGGACTAAAGCGAAGGGCACCAGGAAACCCCATCCAACCACCTGGCAAGACAGACGAGTATCGCAGGCGGACCAACAGACGGGCTCCCAGCCGCTGCGCACCAGTGCGGCCCCGTGACCTTACAGCAGCTGATGTTCTCATCCGTGCTGCTTCGCTCACCTCAGCACATTGTCCTCCCCTCCGGATTTCGTACAGAAAGATACAAAGAACACAGAAACACAGTTCAGCTTGCTGACATAATGCCCATATTTACTCTTTTAAAACAAGAACAGAATCAAGAATAAAATCAAGAATAAAAATTTCATTTAAGTCATACAGTACATTAATCTTTCAGCAATGACCCAATCTACAGTACTCAAATGCCTGGCATGAAGTCTATTATCTCAGCGTTTAACAAGTGTATAACCAGTGACACAGTAAAAGAAGAGCTCACAATACACAGCGAACATGATGAGTTCAGATTTTCTTCTAAGAGTCCAGCTAGGGTTTGCAATACGTGGGTCACTTTTGAACTGTACTTTAATCAGCTTCTGTGTTCAGTCAATCTGTTTGGGGCTTTCTGCCTGTTATCTGAGTTTTTCCATTATGTACAGGAAGATTATTTCAAATGAAATTGCACGAGTTAGAGTATCTATCTATAGGCATACATGGTCAATCTAACTAAAAATTTAATAAGCAGTAATTACTCAGTCCTGGTTATACATTCCTAAAGGCTTAATAATACAGTTTTAAGAAGGAAAAAAAAAAAAAAAAAAGAAAAAAACCCGAAACACGACACAGTTGTAGGGTGGCAATCTCTGTAAGAAGCCTCCTTCCCTCCCGAAACAACCAAGGGTTAACTGTACTTTCCACATCTGAAATGGGGTCCACAAAGAAGTTATTTCAGCTCCGAAATAATAATACAAATCACATGACTCTGTCCTTTCTAAAGTCCCAATGGTTCAATGCGAAATTCAGTGAAGCTCTCAATCAAATAATACTGGTAGGATGCAGACTCTTAACAGAAACTAGGACAATATGCCCCGACAGCACATTTGGATAGCAAAACCATAGGTACGAGGGGCCACGATCCAGCGGTTAAAGTAGCTTGAGGCAGGAAGACGGCTCCCCCTGCGGCAGCTGCGGCGGAGGGGAAAGGGTGAGCCCTTCTGCTCCCCAGCCAAGGCGAAAGCTGAATTTTCCCCAGCTCTCAGGCACGCGCCTGCCGCCTCCTGCTCCCGGCCCCCTGGCCAGCACTCCTTACCCCTTTCCGAAGGGAAATGCCCCAGCCCAAAGGCGACCGGAGCCATGGCGGGGCACGGGCCTCCCCTCCTCTGCCCAGCTCCCGATGCTCAGGGGCAGGCGGAGGTCTGCCTCCGCTCCAGCTCTGCGTCCGGCATGAGGGCTCCCATCGGCTCGCTGCTGTGCCGGAGCTGCTCCTGCACGGCGAGGAGGAGCTCTGCAGTCTGGCAGCTTTCCGGCTCCTGGCCTCGACTACCGCATCCATCTACGCGCGGTAACAAAGGGAGAGGTCTCTCCCTCTGCAGAGGAGCCTTACCGAACGCTAGAGCCCCAGGGGACTACCTCTAAGGTAAGCTAACTAAACACAAGGGTAGTGGAGCCTCTTCTTCCCACATTAGCAAAACATAAACGTTAACTAATTAACACAACTGCTCTGACTTATTTTAATCTCTCTTTTCTGGCACCAGGTCCTGCTACAAATGGAGAAAACCCACAGAGAGCCGCTTCCCTAGATGGAAAAGCAGCCGAATCTTAAGCCTTGAGGATCTGCTTTGCAATTTGCTACTGGCATAAACAATGACAAAAGTCCCACTTGTTTGTTTGGTTTTTGTGGTGGTTTTTTTTAAGAAAAAAATCCAGACCATCCAGTGCACCTTCTCTGCACATACACACACACGCACACACCCCAACGGAGAGCTCCAGAAGAACAGGCATGGGAACCACAAAGCCCAGATTGTGGAAAGACATGGGGAATCTCACGTTTCTGTGTTCAGTTCTCAATTGAGCAATGAAACGGCGAAATGATGTATTGCAAGAAATAAATGGTCACAGAACACGCATACACCCAAACGCAACATACATTTTTCCCGTATTTTTTTTTTTTTTCTGATAGATGCCGTTACTCATCTGGTAGTTTCTTTCTGGCTGTGCTGAAGTTTTTGAAGAGCATCTGGTGCTTCTTTAACCTCAGTGGCAATGGACAATCACTCTCATGAGTGCCACAACCAACCATCTCCACTTGAGATCCTCTACGAACCCATTCTGGAAGTTGAAGCTGACTCCGCCCCTTTGGTGCCACTCTTTTTTTTTTTTTAAATTAATAAACACAGCATATTAATGCAAATTGGATGTTTTCTAAAAATTAGAAATGCTCAGATAATTAGTTCAGCAATATGCAAAGTGCATCTATTTGGTTCTTTCCATAGATCACCTTCTGTTGTAAGTTTAAATTCCTTCACAGTTTAAAATATTGTGAAGAAATTATATGTATACTTTATGTATAGAACTATTTATATACATACACATATATACACACAACTCTGTACTTTATATAGCCATAAACACTCATTACTTAACTATTTATATTATATACACATGGCATGAACACACGCTCAGTGAAGAGTTGGTGCAGGCTGAAATCATTCCATCGGGTTTAATGGAATACCAACAGTGAAACCATGAGTGAGTTATCAAGAGACACAGACATACATCTATTAGATAAGTGAAAGACCAATTAAATCAGCTCTTCCATTGTCCTATTAGCGCAGGATTGTTCCCACCCCATTCCATGCTCCGTATGCACGTACACAGCTATTTTGCGTTCAGTTTACGTGAGAGGGCAGTGGTGGTTCTTTTTTTCTAAGTGAAAGAACAGTCCGCATTTACTCGGGCTCAGCGCAACTTCTTCTGCAGAAGTGCGGCACAGCTGGGTCTGGACGTCTCGGAGGGCTCCGAATGCTGTGCCGCTGTTAGCTGAAAGCACCTGCTGAAGCGTTATTGCATGGTTATGGGACAGCTATCAATCGTTCACAGTCTGTGAACTCTCCCTCTCCAACAAGTGGTACAACTGTATAAATACATGTTTTAGCACAAAACAGTTTAACACGAGGCAAGTCCAAGTACAAATGAGATCTAAAGGCCTACGGGTGAACTTTAAAGGCCAAGAGTTCTTCAGAGTGCATGTTGTTTAAGGAACGCAAGTCGGGTAATTTCAAAAGAAGTTTTGTGAAAATAGAGGCTTCATTTGGGTGATTTTTCATGATTAAGGTCCTTAATGCACGGATTAGTGTTTCCTGAAGTGCCTCCACAGAATTGACATTTTCTATTCCAGAGCGATCTAAAGAGAAGGGGGGCGGGGGAGAGAGAAAA
>VZTL01062418.1:23525-43267 GCA_013400535.1 Scopus umbretta | reverse complement strand
AAAAAAAAAAAAAAAAAGAGACTGAACACATGTAGTTTACAACATAAGGCCACTGCAAGAATCACTTGCTAAATTAAAAAGCACAAGAAAAATTAAATACTTATGCCAGAAGTTTTAAAGCCACATACCAAAAGTCTTTCAAATGTTATTTAGGGTCAACTTCGCAAAGCATTGATCTCACACTGAACTGGCAGCATTCAATCACCACTTCTGTAATCACTTACCCATGTTTTCAGAAAAGGACAGATTGAAGCACAAGCTTGAATATTTTGCTGAATTACACCTTTCAATGCAAGGGGAGAGACAGGGCACACTGAAGTAAAAATTTCAAACATTTCCCAAGGCTGGACACAGAACCCTCAACTTAAATTGGAGGTTCACGGCTGAGGAGGAAATCCCACTCAGGACAAGCCACGCTCATCTCTGCACAACGGGATCCCCTGAGGCAAAGCGAGTACAAGCCTGGACATGCCTGGGTACTGTTTCTGAGTGTCTTTGGAAGCACGTACAAAATGAAAGAGGATGCACCCAAAAATTTCCAACCGAGGAAGAAAAGAAGAATTTCAACACCGAGAAAAATATTATGCTTTCACATACTGCACTCATCCCACGACTGAAGAAGCACCCTTTTCAAGAAAGCTGTATTTAAGAACGTGCTTGTTGTCCTTGGGTGGAACCTAAGTAAGCAGCTTAAACGGATGAATTTTTAAGCAAAATGTCTCATCTCATAACCATGCGCAGCAGCTGGTTTTTCCAAGCCGTAGCCTCTCTTCTCAAACGCTATGTAATGCAGCAAGGCACACACATACACGAGTGACGGACACGAACAGAAGCGTGCTTTCATGTGCACACATACTTAAGCGCTACGCAGAACTGGGACACGAGATGACAACAGCTGTCCGGAGTAGCACTGAGTCAGACCGTACAGTCAGAGTGGGAATCCCTTCCTTGTGCTCTCCGTGTCAATCCAATCGGACGTCTCAGGTGAAGAGAGTCTAGGAAGTCCTCCTGAACTAATTCAGTGCAGTTCCCTACTACTGTGGGAAATATTACTATGTAACCCACTTAAGGATCCATCTTGAAGCAGGTAATGTGCTTTGTTCCTTTAGAAAGGCTGTTCCAGAACCTTCTACTCTAACAATTAGGAACTCCGATTAATACCCAACAATGTTTATTAGCACATATTCCACTCTTCTGTCACGATTGTCCATTAAGTCCGATAGCTGCCCTCCAAGACAGCACGAGTGAAGAGATACCTTTCTGCCCTTCTTTGTTAAACTATCTATCCCGCCTGAAGCCTTTAGCTTTGCTCTGCCCTGAGCAGGGATGATGATGTTTGCGCAGAATACGCCAGATGAGGTTTCTCAAGAGCTCTGTTACAGGGACAGCAGTACGGAGGGAGAAGAATGCAGTCCAGTCTTTCCCGGCTGCCTCGGGTGAGTGACTGTAGCATCCTCTCTTCAATTAGTCCAAGTCTTTCTTCTCCCTCTCGGTCTACTTCCAGTTGCTCGCAGCGGCCAGCAGAAGTTTTTGTTAGTACTATCCCAGTAAGAGAGAATAATAGCAGGTGGGTATTTTATATTCTTCTACCACAATGCATCACCCTCAGTTAAGATATTATCTGGTCTCTAGACCTGCATGAACCACATTCTTTCAGCTTTACTTCCACCTTGCTTCTTCCTTCTTCATTGCCCATGATCCATCTTGCTATCTCCCCTCCATCTTCAACACACCCAGCTAACTGAAGCCAAAGGTGAAGCGTTCTTTTGGGTTTGGAATGGTACCAAGGTAATTCCTCAGCAGCACCAGAAACATTCCCACATCCTCAGTGTATGGCCCTGCTTCTTCTATCTTTGCCATATGACACCAAAACAAGAGGATGCACGCAGTTACACACATTCCTTGCTACTACCCCTGCTGCTTCTTTCTGCACATTCTGAATATGCCTCGTAAGAGCGGTTATTCATCCAGCATTATGTGGAGATGCTTCTGACTAGTGTTCTCCTCACTAGCACTATTTAGAGACTTACAAACATTTTATTTTTTTTTAATTTTAAACAACTGGAAGTCCTTTTAAAAGATTTTTAACTAGTGCAGCATGGTATTTTATATTCTGGATCACTTAATCAGGATTCAACAGTCACACACTCCTGTCTGCTTCCGGAACTTATGTAAATCTTGACTACTATCTTTCTTTCAGTCTTCTCTTGAGTTACTTTCATTCTGAGATGAAGAAGTCTTAATGGCCTTATTCTACCACCTTGAGTTCTTTTTCCAGTTGTGGCATCTTTTGCCTTTGCCTGCATCTCCATGTCATTCTCTCTGACGCTGCTCCTCAACTCTTCCCCCTTCTTTAATTGAGCTCCGCCTCTACCTTATGGGAAATGACTTTCTGACTCCTTGAGGGGTGGGGTGCAGGGGATGTGTCTTTCAAGATCTGTTTAATCAACAAGTGCCCCCAATCCTTCAGTTCTACAGGTACCTTCTGCTCCTGGCAAGCCCTCGCACTGCAAACATCTTCCCCTGAAGCTCTGTTGGGGGCACTTCTGTTCTTTCTTAGGTACCTGCTCAAGCGTGAAGCTTGCTCACTTACTCATTTGTGCAAGTAATGACTGCAGCATTCCCATTCAGTTGCAAGCTGCAGAGTGAAGCTGATCTGAAAACTGCTGGACTCACAGTAACCATCAAGGTTACTACGGTGTCTGGAATACAGTACAAATGCAAGTTTGGGCCCAAATGTTAAAAGACTCATGAAGTTGTACTTTATAAAACCCTGAAAGTATTTTGTGAAGATGTCCAGGAAGGCTGTGATCAGACTGCAGATCAGATCAGAAGGGAGCCAAGATAGGTAGCAATAACGTCCAAAGCTACGATCTGAAAAGTTCTCAGCAGCTGCAGGAAGCCCGAATACCAAACACCTCCTCTTTTTGTCCTGTTGCGTGGCTCCGACGTTACGTGCTGCACACGTTACACGCCAACCCTAGGCTAAGCCCTACTGGGAGCGAGCAACAGCACGGAGCAGTGCTTAAAACGGCTGGGGGGCAGGGGTGGGGCTGGCTCTGTGCTGGAAGCACATTTAACAGAACAGATACAGCCACTTACGTTCAAAACAGGTGGCACAGAGATTGTGGTATCCCAGGGCCCAGCAGCTGAGCAAGCAAGAAGGGTGGCTGTAGCCTAGTTACAACATTGCACAAGGAGTGAAAAGGCCTGGTTCTCAGGCCTTATTTTAAAGATTGTCTCCAGCCCTTGTCAATTTAGTTTTTGAAAGATAGAATATGTAAAGCAGCGTCTGGAAAAGCAGCTTAACCCCCAGGTTTCCCCTCTGCTACCTGAACATTTTCCACCAACAGACTACAGTGCCACGCTTCCTTCACACCGCCATTCGTTCTGGCTTTTGAACCTTGCAAACTCTGTACCACCCTCTGCTCATTAACACCAGTTCCAAATTGAAGAGGCTACAGCTGCCCCATCCTGTGCTATCACATTTCAGTTAGGCCATGCACAAAGCTATTGGACTGAACTGTCCTACCCTGTTTACAGAGGCTTCAAGTGCCTACAGCACCATGCCTGGAGTGCCTCTCCTTGATAAGAAAGGTGTGGGCCTAAACCACTCATGTGGAAGAGGTACACTTTTTCAAGAAGTGAGCGGCCCCCAAATGCTGGCTTCTTGTCTAAGCGGGCACTACTAGCATTCCTGCTAGCTACCTCTAGAGAGCTCCTGACCCAGCAAGCGGGGATTCTGCATCTTGTGTTCCAGGCATTATATGCAGAGCTAATGTGCCTAATTTGAGGCTTTAGATAATACTACAGAAGTAGGTGCTTAATCCTTCTTTGAATCTGGGCCAAGGTGTTCCGTATATCCAGGGACCGAAACAAGATATGAGGCCGGTGAAGATGTTAGTGGATTGGCAGCCCTTTAGCAGTAAGAAGTCACGATGCAGATAAATAGGGCTTTCTTGCTGACATAGGCAGAGATCAAACTCTTGGATTTAGACTTAAGAAACATATGCAATAGACTTCAATGACGATACTTGGAAGTAAAAATACCACCTTATCCCAAGACTTAGGCTGTGCAAGTCAGGAGTAATTTCACTGATGCTGTCCTATGAAACTTAGATGAGTCAGACAAATAGCTTCTACATGGCCATCGGGCAGCTACGAGATGCATTTTTGCATTCTACAGAAAGTAGTAGGAAAATACAAGCCCATTGTCACATTTTTTTCCAAAAGGCAGTATTAGAAAGAGCAGGTATGGAAAAAAAAGTAAGTTACAGGCTGCTAGTAGCTTAAAACCTACTAAATTGCACTTAGACGTGAAATAACAGGGTATACATTTTACAGACATGTCTTAATAGACAGCCATATTCAAAATTTGGCAAAGGTGCAAGTTAACTTTCTCTCCTTACCAGCAGACACCAGGACAACCGCTGTAAACAAACTCATTTCCTCATCACTGAGTTGCAGGGCATTTAGTTTCTCACTAAATTCAAACATTGAGTTGAGCAGATCACCGGCTCCCATTGAATGCAAGTCATCCACACTGTACTTCTTTCCACTCAGGAAGGTGACGGTACGTTCCTTTGCATCAAACAAAGATGCAAACCGCACCATTAAAACCTGGTGAAAGGAAAGAAAAAAAAAAAAAAAAAAAAAAAAAAAAAAAAAAAAAAAAAAAAAAAAAAAAAAAAAGAAACAACAAAAAACAGATAAATATAGGTGGACTTCTAGAAAAGCCAAAGAAAAAATTAAACCTTTTAACATCATTCAGGCTGTCTCATTACCCGCTGTACAAGCATTCTATACAGAAACTGTCAGCATGCTATTGAGCTGTAAAAAACAAGCTCTGGCCCAGTAGTCTGAGAGAAACAAGAGAAAAAATTAGCGAGTGGATGCAGGGGAGGGGCTATAGCACATGAGAGGGAGGAAAATTAAAATTTAAGCCTCAGACAGCCTGAGCCACAAAGACAACGCCATTCACAAATATGCCACCAAACATTTGGCTTAAGCCACCGAACAGCCAAAGGCATAGAGAGCACTAAAAGAAATGGTTTCAGCGGCCACACTTATGAGGAGCAAAACGAAGGTATTGAACCAGATTCTCGCTTGGCATAAACTAGAGCAGCTCCATTGAAACAATGCTGATTTACACCACCTGATGATCTGGCCCACTAGGCATTCTTTGGGAAAGTACCATGCTGCATCGCTGTACCCACAGGAATGTTAACGAGCTCTGGTAGAAAGGAGCCACATGTACAGCCTTCAAAAGGCTAGGGAAGCAGGGCTTGAAACGGCACCTGGGTCTGTAGCTGCAGCTGGGAATACCCCTTTGGTATAAAAGCACCTGGGCTGGAGCAGTTGACGTGCTGAACTTACCCCTCTGGGCTGAAATTTCTCTTGTGGTTTCTCAGTCGTACTGTGAAATGTTTCCCTCTGGAATGGCTTGTAAAGTTTAATTTTCTCATGTTCAACAACCTTATTTACATTTTCAAGGTTTAAGTTGCACAAAACAGCCTTCTTATTTGGAGAAAATGAACCAACTGGCATTGGTTAAAACTTCAGACTTGCTGTAATCTCTTGGTGTGACAGCTGTCTCTTCTCACCCTACATAACTGCATTAATTTAAATGTTTACTACAGAGGAAAGGAGAACCGGGTTTTCAGCAAAGACTAGTGCCTTTGACAAGCTTAAAAAAGGAGGGTTCAAATAAAAAAAAAAAAAAAAAATGTTTGAGAATTCAAACACCATTCATGCACATTACATGGCCTGCTCCTAAATTTTAACAGCCAAATAACATGCAGCAATCTTGATGAACATATAAGCGCTATGTATTATTCACCTGTCAGCTAAGCTACATGTCCTTTGACGACATTAACTACAGAGTGCAGAAACCTAGGTGCAGAAGCCCTCAGAATACAGCAAAAAGGAGACAAAGGGCAGGCAGACAAAGCTGAACTTCTGCATTAGCAGGGACCCACCAGGTGCTCAACAACCTTTCATTGCAAAATGGTATTACCCTTACAGAACTGGGCTTTAGAAACATGAACTTTAAATAACGAGCAACTAGGCTGATATTCAAAACTGAAGCCCATGAAGCTGTGTTGCCTTAATACTAAGGCAAAGACCTGGCCTATAGATTTCAATGTCACCATTCTAACCCAAGGAAGAACAGTTCAGACTATGGTATAGCACATGATTGATTCATCCCATTTCACTTCAAGCCAGACTCCTTTGTGCATGCTGAGGACATACCTGATCAACCCCATCACCTGACCACAGGAATATAAGCACACAAAAACCTCCATACAGGCAAGTGCTTGCTCACTTCCCCACCACCTGCCACCAAATTACCAAGTTTGTGAGTCTGCGGAGAAACTGAGTCACTACCCCAATGGATCCGAAGGGCTTGTTAGCTCTACCATCCACTACATTTGGAGTGGGGGCTGGTGGAGGTCAGGGAGGACCCCTTCAAATGCAGTTGAGTTCCTTATTTTAGGCTCACTGCTGTTTCTGAGCTGGCTCCCATACAAAGCCATGCAAATGCCACCACAATATACTGATCTCCCCAGTACTCCCAGTTCTAAGAGGTCTTTTTAGCTTACATGTGTGTGAATATATATACCCATGCTGCTTCTGCACCAACATCGTCTCCGTGTGCCGTCTTAACCCCAAACGAACAAGCACTCCTTGAATACGGGCTGCTGGTAAGCACAGTGCCAAGACAGCCACACGCCGGTGCCCAAGGGAGCCAAAACAGGCTCGGAGGCAATACGTTTACTCAGGTTCTTCTATAATGAGCAGATGTTGGGATATCCTAGTTCAGTAACCCAGAAGACAGAAATGACCTTGTACGCACCAGGCTTTCAAGACGCTTTTGCCTCTATTGCTACGGCATCATTAATCCTGTTTTGGGTTTTTTTTTTCCCCCACTGCTCTAGGGCGTTAGTTTGGGTTGTTTTCTGGGTTTGTTTTTTTTTTTCTGTTGCTAAGATGCCACATAGGCCTTTAACTACAGGTACCAGCTCTAACAGAAATAATTCCTTCTTATAAACAAGTGACTAGGGATAAGCATGCAGCCATACATTATTATTAATTCCCCTGGCTACAGAAACCTTCTTAGCAGCAGTGCTTGTAACTGGCAAAAAGGCATATGAATGAGGCTTGAGAAAAGCTTGAGGTGAAGAAAGGCCAAGACAAAACATTTTACTTGCAAAACACGAAAGTTTGGCTTTACATTATAGGAACAGTTCAAGCCTGATTTTCCACCCTCCTTGAGGGCAGTGGACAGTATACCACTTTGCAGAGGAAGGAACCAACATTCTTGTATAATGTGAACAGCAACGTAAGAGGCTGTAGCTGAAGAAGTGAAAATACAGCCCGTAGCTACAGGAGCTGTAGATGAGTACTAAAAGGTCAAGAATAAGAGTAACAGCAAAAAAATACATGACGGTAAAATGGAAGAAACAAAGAAACAAAAAAACTGACACGCTCCAGGCACCAAGTCTTCCAGTATAACTTGTACCTCCCAACTCAACAATTATTCATTTTAGAACCGGGCTGTATAAATGCAGATAAAAGAACCAACACATTACAAGAGAAATGTCTTCAGTTCAGGTAAATATGAAATCCAGCATCACTCTTTGAAAGAATAAATCAAGTAATCAAGAGCAAAAGCATCACCAATCCTACCCTCCCCAGAAAAGCACAGAAACATTGAATACTTGGGACTTGAGCTCCTCTGGCCCTCTATGTTTAAATTTCACATTTGAATACTTATAAAGTGTGCACGGTCTCCAACAGACACAGGAGTCTGGAAGAAGGTCACTAATTATAAAACAGCACCAAGCTCTCTGGTACCATTCCCAATTTAACACCACTAATTCACATATATGTCATCGTGGGTGAAATTAACCACCAGGACCTGGTGGGATCAGCCTAGAGTAAGTCAGGCAGTAGTTGGTACACAGTATCTACAGAGCTGCAGCAGTTCAGCTAGTTACCAGTGTTACTGCTAGGTAGATGGAAGCTTCAGCAACCCCCAGTTGCCAGCAAAGGCTAGTGGTGACTGGTCAGAATGGATGCTCTGGCTTTGGCTGGCAGCAGTGGCAGAAGGAAGGATATACAGAGCGAAAAACACATTCCTCTACAAAACTGGGAAATCAATAGAAAGCTTTCTAAACTATCCACGCTTCCAGATGTGGTCTGCTTCTCTCCAGGCTAAGCAAAGGTAGCTATCAAGGTAAACGCTGCTATACAAAACCAAGAAACACCTCATTAGTAATTTATTAATGCCTAGGGAAGAGGAAAGGGTAAAAGGACTGGGCACTTTTGAGCTACCTGGAAGAGGGACAGCTCATCAAGATTTGACCAAACAGAAGCACTGGACACCATCAGCTTAAGGAAAGCTCAGAGCTAGCATCCACAAACAAGCTGGTTTTGCCTGATACAACCCAGTTCTATTTATTTTTGTTCTTAAGGGGGTCAGACTGATGTAAGCTTGCTAGGTCTGCACTAAACACACAGTGGTCTCACCTCAAAGGTCCCAGCCTTCAGAAGATTAACCTGGTCATGTTGGGAGAGATCTCGGAAACCTGGGATGCGCTTGGCAAACTCCACCACTTCTTTCACCGCAGGGGTAAAACTCAGGGAAAACTCTTCCCAGACTTCATGGCCAGACTTGTTTGGGTCCACGTGGGGAGTCTTACTCATTGGGCAGACCTGATGTTTACAAAACATACGCAAAAAACAACTCTTAAATATCTAATTCCAAATACTGACAAATACTTGAAAGAAGCAGGTTTACTCTTCAAGAAAGCTTTGCTTAATGATGCATAGAGTAAAAATATCAGTATTCCTCAGTCAACTCCCAAAGCAACTGCATTTCTCCCCCGCCCCTTTAAAACAAACAATTAAAAAAACCATGGCAGTCCATTAGCAGTCGGATTCTAAACTTGCTGACCTTGGAAACGTCAACATTTGTTTATAGCAAAAGATTTGAGAGAACCCAGGTTATGTTATTCTTCCCTGATGTCACTCATGCCTGACATCTGGATTTCTCTTACCTGTATTATCCCTGTAATCTCACAATTAATCGTGATTTCACAATCCATCGATTGTAATCTCACAGCTACTATTACATTCATTCTCATGTACCTTTCTTGTTTTGCAGGCAAATAAAGTGATTCAGTCAAGGTGACAAAGGTGTCAACACCAGAGCAAGGAACTAAGTCTTGCTCTCCCAAGTCACAGGTTTAAACCCTCATTACCAGGGCAACCTTCTTCTCCTATGTGTTTGCTTTTATATGTATCACTGAAGGAGGACCAAGGAACCGGTATTCCAATTTTGCTCAGTCACAAGGTGACAAAATGCTCTTTCTTTTATATAAACATACAGTGATTTTTTTGTGCTAAAGTCTGAATCCATTACAACGAGATCAGACATATCAGTCAAGGCTGACTGCCAATAAATTTCCTCTGTAAAACCCAACCAGATGCTCTGAGGTACTTTCAGTTCTGCTTTCTAGAACACAACTTTTAATGAAGTTTAAACCTTTTGACATTGTTTTCACCTGTCATCATCAAGGATGAGAATTCCTTTAAGTATTCTTCACAAGTATACCAAACAGTGTATGTAGTCCTTCATAATGTCAGCAAAGCAAATAGAAAACAGTGAAATAGATTAGTAATTCCTCAGAGCTACGATGCTTTTGTAGGGAATCGCCTAGCCATTCTTTGCATGGAAGGTCCCAAGATCCATTAAAAGAATACATTCAACAGGTCTATACGCATGCGTGTGCGTATGTATTTGGCAACAGTTAGGGAAAACAAGATGGAGATACATAGACATACATTTCTGCTTCGTTTTGTTTTTTCCCCAAAAATCAGTTACTAACTGGGTAGTCAATAAGCAGAAAGCTCTCCACAAAAGACAAGGAACAGAACCGCAGATTTCTTGATTCAGCTGTGAATCACAACATCATTTGTGTGTCTGAGGACAACACCCAAAACCAAATGATTACTTGTGGGGTAGAGGAGGACCTTTACCATAAACTGAAAATCATAAAACATTCTGGCGAAAGGAAAGGTCTAGGCACACGACCAGAGGCACAGCAGACACAAACCACTGCTCTGTCCGTGATACTGCAATGGTTCATGCAGGTATTGTTAAAAAATACAGTACTCTCTGAAAATAAGAAACATCTGGTTCAGCACCCTGCTCTGAACTGGACACAAAAAGCACTTCTGTTTCTCAACCTACCATGGTTTACTCTAGCTCCCAGGCACTCGGTCCTGAGGGGAAACTGCCACTTTCTGCCCCTGTGTGTTACGTATAAGCTGTCTTGAGAGACCTCTGCCCAGGAGTCCTTCCTATGGGAGGAGTTGTCATCTCATGCAGTCACTAGCTCTCTCTAGAGGAACCTCTTCAGGAACGACCTGTTCTGCTTTTCTGGTTGGGGGGGTATTGAGTAAAAAAAAAAACCAAACCCCTGAACATCTGTCTCCATACTGGTTCAGAGCCTAATTACACTCCATTACAGCTACTGACTCATTTTGGTCGGATCCCGCTCTCGTTCTGTTCTCTGGCAAAACCCTCATTCATGTCAGGGACGTGGCAGGGCGGGGGGTGTAGGGGGGTGCCCTGCAGTGCTCTCTTGGATTAGGGTTTGTTTCCTCATCGTCAGCTGCGTTAAACCTCCCTGTAGCTGCTATCCACAGGTCAAACTGACTGGTTGGGCCTCTGCAGGCAGCGTCACTCCCTGCCTACCCATACTGACAGGTTTAACCTCTGCTTCTCAGGAGTGCCAAGAATGCCGTTGTAGTGACTCCACGTACTTTCCCTGCAAGGAAGAAAGGTTGGGAATGATTACTGTTTGCCATGGTGTAGTGCCTGGAGTCTGCAATTAAGGTCAGAGCCTGCTAGGGCTGGCATGGTCCACATATGCAGTGGCCAAAGATTAAAAAAAAAAAAACAAAAAACAAAACACCCAACCAAACAACCCACCCAACAAAAAAGGAAATTCAGCATCAAAACAAACAGCCTTCGCTACGTGGAGACTTTCAGCTGCCTTCCAGAAGACCCTTTACAAACTAGGAGGAAGAAAAACACCGGCAGCTCGAGTACTTCAGAAAGGTCAGGGGTTCGCGCTTCTCAACAGGAGCGCAGGATGAGAACGAGGATGTTATGTTCTCTCATCCCAGGCGGTTCCAGAGATAAAGAGAAGGACAATCTATTTTAAGGGGCTTACAGAACTGGTTGCCTGAATGGCAGAGGAACAGCAGGTGCAAGGCAAACGGGAGGGACCTGTTAAAGGGGAAGAAAAAAAAAGAAAAAATGGGGAAAAAAAAAAAAAAAACCCCACATGCAAGAAAACAGGAAGCATCCCTGTTAAGAATTCAGTGAGAAAATGCTCTAGCAAAGTCATCTAAGGTACTCAGAAGTGTGTTCAGAGCCTCACTTGTGTAAGCAGTACAGAAAAGACCCTGAACCCATTAAAACTAAACAAAAAAACACCAACCAACCAAAAATCGAAAAATCCCAGCCTACCTGGCAAGAGAGATTTTAGAACACACTAGCAAGGTATGCAAACAGATTGGCTTAAAATCCTAGCCCTGAGATTCCACCCCAGAAATGCGCTCGGAATACCTTTAAGGAAAATACAGCATATCTGAACACGCAGATTAAAGTGAAGTCCTCAAGAGGATCGAGGGAAGAAGGGAATTTATGAACTCCTAACATCTACTTTCTTTTTTAAGTCAAGCCAGTTAAAAAAAAAACATGAGTTTTCTTCAACCAATGCTCTTTGACATTAGTCTACGTTCGCACTACTAGCGTGACAGGATCCTATCGCGCTATTTTCGGTCAGCTAAAAACTGAGCCAAGAAACCCCATCACTTGTATGATTTCAAATCCTCCACACAACTCAAGCCATTATTCTCCATCACAATTTGCGCTATCAAACTTCTGTTGCTATTTTAAGTTTCCGCAGTTGTGCCAACTGCGTGCAGCTTCACTCACTAAAGAGGCACAGCTAGATCACACCCATCAGTAAGCTTTTCCCTAAGTCAAATCAAACAATTGATATCGATATACCAGATGCATTCTTCCTCCAGTGCTGCAAGAGTAAGCGGTGTTCTTGTTTGGAGAAAAGCCGTCTTCTGGGATCCTATCACACAGTCGCTGAGTATAACCACTGGTGAAGTTCATACAGTGGCCATTTGTGAAACACATGGTGTGTCCGCTTGGATAATGCATTGCGCTTCTCCCTTTGTACTGTCCACCAAGGTGCTGCTCGCTTTCAGGGTACTGAGGGCCACCGAGCCCACTAACACAGTGCTCACTGCTCAAGATGTACTGCTCAGTGTTCTTTGACACTCTCTCCCCACTCTGGGACTGCATCATCTCTGCTGGGTTTTGCGACTGTTCTTGGTTGTACATGAAAGTGTCTTTGTGGGCCCTAGTGACCATGCCGATCACTTCTTCCTTAGCCATGTCAGCGCCAGGAGGGGGAGAAGGGCTTTTGATAGTTTCCCGCTCTTGTTTGGGCTTGGAGGAAAGGTCTTCTTGAGGTGCTTGATCTTGATGTTCTGTTAATGCTTCATTGGGTAAGTGACCGCTGAACTGACTGTTCATCATGGTTTTCATGGCACTCTGCATTTCAATCAGCATCCTCTGTTTTTCACGTTTGGGAATACGGCCAAATCGAACAGCTACCAAAGTGGAGAACTGGAAAGTGGTGGGAGGGAAGAAGAAGAAAAAAAAAAAAAAAAAAAAAAAACACAAGTCAATCCTGAAAGCGTTAGCACACACACAGAACACACACCCCAACTAAAAATCTTAAGGGAAGACTTTAACTGCTCTCACCAATACTACAGCAGGGGTATTACCGCTGAGGTCAAGGAGCTTCCTGGCATAGGATAAGCATGAGACATGAAATGCATGCTGTTGTTGACATACGAAGAGAAGGCAGCTCTAAAGCACACAACCTCTAAAACCTTTTTCCCTTTTGCTACAAACCTGGCTACGGACTAGACACACAGTTGTGCCCATCAACTAAACGTTGGGCTTCATGATTGGATCAATTAAATCAGTACAACTGTGTGAGCTGACCATTAGCTGAATGTAAACACCGTTCATATCGTATTTGAATAGAAGTCCTACAAGACAGCTCCTCATGGACCAATTATATCACTTGCCAAAACAGTTAAGAGAATCACTGCTGAATGAAGCTTACCTTGGCAAATTTTCCTGGTAACTTTGCCCTGACAGGGACATTTTCTGCTGGCAAGGGGATGGGCATCATTGTGGCTGCAGGACTTTTGACCCTGTCTTAGGGAATCTGCAACTGCCTCTACCATCCTGTCCAACCACAGCCTTACAAGGGCTTACAACCAGTTTCGACTGATGTAATTATGTTCATGCAGTAGTCCATCATTAATGTAACTAAATCTCTTTCATTAAAGCAGGTGCAACCTTACGCGCAAACAAGCGCCTAGGGGATGAAATAACTTCTATGCATGACAAGAACTCAGAACAATTATTTAAAATAAGTTTTAACACTCCACCCACTAAATTATTAACAGCCCGAGATTCCTAGTTCTTGTGAAATAAACACCCAGAGAAAATTAAAAAGTGAAACAGAAGGAAGAGTTCTGGTTTGTGACAGTAAGTTGTAGCAGACTAATGAACTAGACTTTCAGCATGACATCTTAAAAAAAAGTCACAAAGACTGCATAGCCAGCAAGACGGTCAGAGGCACAGCTCCACATTACTCCTTGCCTTCCCCCGCCAAGAAAGAAAAAAAAAAAGAAAAAAAAAAAAGAGCAGTTATATGCTCATCCCATGCACACAAATCTAACTTTTTAGACTCCATAATGATTACTCTAAGGCTGTCAGCTTGGGTAGAATTCCCTTTCATTGAAAAAGCAACAGCAGCAAAACAAAACAACAACAAAAGAAAAAGAGGAGAGTCTTGCTCAGATTCAGGCAGGATATAGCTACAAATATTAACTCATTAAAACCAAATTGAGACTCCTGTTACAATCATCCCCCTGACAGACCACTGCAGCACACCCCACTCCCTCCAGAGACAGGAGGACAGCTCTGTGGCCAGTATTACGTTGCCAGTTCAAGAGAGTCACGGAGCAAAAAGGCAAGCATATCTGAACGCTCTCAGACAGGGAACCTGTCCCTGACAATAGGGCTGGCTGCGTTTTCTGCCATTAAGATCCTTAGCAATCCGTTTTGAGGTGGGCAGCAGATTCCCGCTCAGAGGATCACTGCTCAGTAGAGGAACGTACCATCTCTTGACATCCCAACAGACAGGCATTTTTTGAAACGACATTGCTGGCATCTGTTCCTATTCATTCTCATTATAGAGCAGTTGTTATTCTTCAAGCACTTCTTATACTGGATGTTTTGCTGAATGCTTCTTCTGAAAAAACCCTGTAAACGAACAAACAAACAACCCCCCCCCAACTATTATTACAGCACATGTCAAATCCTCCTGCCAAGATTCACCTCTCCGCAAGCACAGAAAACCTCACTGCGTCTCATCAGCTGCTTCAGAGCCATCAGCCCCAAGCCATTTTAAAGGACTTGCTACTCCTCATGACTTACTTCCCCTTCGTGTGTGATCTGTGTATAATGCAAACTAGCTATGATTTCTAATTATAGAAGATGCTAAGTTGTTCCCTGCATAGTCAGCACCCAAGAGCAAAATATCTCCAGTATTACCTCTATCACTGTACTGCCAGTTTATAAGATATGCCCTCAATCGCCTGTGACACCAAACGCAAAGATGAAAGTCAAAATCAGATCTTTTGACTCCAGTCTCCATAGTTTGGCAACAAAACCATCCTGTTGCACCATATGACCTTCAAAGGTGGTTCTTTCACATAACGCTTATGCTGACAAACTCCTTCACAGAACATAAAATTTGCAGCGTTACAGTATCAGAAAATACAGACCTACTGATGCCTGAACGTGCAAACACCCATTTCTGGCTTTCCCCGCAGTAAAGAATCGCTTTTCCAAAGCTGTTTTGTTCCGTGTCCCAGCCCAGGTGACAACTCACACCCACTATCTCTTAATGCACTTAACGTTCACATGTCTCGCTTGACGTGGTCCTTACCACCTCCGTCTCCAGTTCTCCGTGCACTGCAGTCAGGCAGGATCAGACAAGGGCGAAAACAGAAAGTACTGCAGAGTTTGGAAAATGCTGTGTATTGCTAAGTGGTTTGCCTTTTCCTACAACTTATACACTGTCTGAAATTCTCAAATTCAATTTTAAGAAAGAAGCATACTGATATATTTTCAGCAGCATTACCCCCTTTTCCCCTGTGGGGAGAACTTGAGCATTTCACCAGCAGAAAGGTGAGCAGAAACATAGCTCACCTTGCAGCCCTCACAGGCATGAACACCGTAATGAAATCCTGAAGCGACATCTCCACAGACTTTGCAAAGAAGAACCATGCCATTAAATTCTAGAATCAGAACAGAAAAGTCAAGGATATAGAAAACCAATGACAACTGCAGGAACATGTTTCCAGCTTTTAAAACCTGGACTAAAAGCAAAATACGTCAGGTCAGTTCAACATACAAATAAATACAGCAGAGGAACAGACAAAAAAAAAATGTACAAGAACCCTGAACAGTTCCGAAGGTGCCAATGCAAGGCCGGGGAGGGGGGGCGGGAAGACAAACATGAAGCACTCAACAGAACAGGGAGAAAGCACATATTCACTGGACTTTCAATCACAGTAGCACTGTACTCAACTGTAGAAAAAGAAAGTCTGCTTACATTTACACACTTTTAAAAGGACCATTTAGTTAACTAGGCCACCGAAGTTCAGGCTCAATCTGTTTTTCCATCAGGACAAGAAGGCCCATATAAAGGCTACAGTTTCCCCAACAGAGAATAAACATCTTTTCTTAAGAACAGAAATATTAGAGGACACTTTATTTTATTATATATTCTAAACAAGCCATACGCTCTATCTATTTGCTAACAATTTAGGACTGGTAACTCAGCCACATCTACGTGTGTAAAGTCTACTCATTTGAGTGCATGTCCAGAATGGTACGCTTGCACACTCGAACTTGAAAATACCTTCTCAGCTCTGTAAATATGCTCATGGTTTGGGTTTTTTAAGTTTTTCCCCACCTATTTTATTTCAGCTTGTCAATAAAGATTTTTTTTTTTGCAAGTCCCAAGTGCTGATCTAACATTGGTTTCACTGAAGCCAATGGGAATTTTATCAGTGACTTCAGTAACCACAAAGTTACCTTAACAGCGAGCAACAGAGCAGCTGGAAATACTCCCACAGAACCATATTCTACCAGAAAAGTACTTTATTTGACATTTGGGGTTCATTTGTGAAGAGGAACGAAAACTTTTTTTTTTAAGGTTTCACAAAAAGAACCAAACCACAAAATTTTCCTTTTTTTTTTTTTTTTTGCTTTTTTTCTTTTCTCCTCTCTTCTCCTTCTTAACACAGCTAGTAGTGAGCTAAAAATGACATCTATCTATACATCTGAACAGTTTACAACAGGTTTCATGCTCAGGAACCTCTGCCCTAATACCAAAAACCTAGTTGCTAGAAAATTTTTAAGAGGAAGTAAAGGTTCTTAATAAGAACTTAGGGTAGGAACACTTGAAAAAAGAAAAAANAGCATGGAGCACACCCTAATATCAACATGTGTGCACTTGAAAAAAAAAAAAAAAAAAAAAAAAGACAGACAAACCAAAACAACACAACACAACTTCTAAGGTAGAACTGTTAGATACTTATTCTAGCTTCACAACAATTTAAAATGAGAAAACAATTCCACCAATAAAAGAATTCAGCCTTCAAAAGCCTAGTCTAAATTCCAGCTGTTTGTTGAAATTCTCATTCCAGTACCCAGTTCGATTCCCGCCCTTCCAAAATTGTTCAAATTTAGTTCCTTATCGTTGATCTTCTTCACACTTTTTTTGGTAATCAGAGCAAAGAGCTGGAGCTAGATTGTTAAATGCATTTTAAAAGGCCATCCTTTAGCTCCAGCTTACGAGCACTTTGTTTTTTACGTCCACAAGTTACAACTTAGTTGAAATCAAAAAGATAAAGGTCCCAGCTACAGCTATGTAAATATAATGTAATGTTTTGGTAATTTATTTGTTTTGTTCCTCAAAGAAATTTGGGGGAAGGGAAGGTGAAGGGGCAGGGGAGGGAGTATGAAAGAAACAGAGAAACTAGATTTGCCAGACAGCTCCATAAATACTCCTGAAGGCAATTTCTGATTACTATTGCCTTTACTTCATTGCATCTTTTTAACCCCGTGTTTGATTTTTATTAAGATCCATTTTCACTAATGAAAATCTGAACTAAAGCTAGAGTGTTTGATGGCAGCAGCAATGGGACCTCCACTTACTAGCTTCTGTATGCACTGCCATCTATGTAATGCAAAAAGGTAAAAATGGAGGCTTTGCTATGTGCCTTCATAGCAAGCCACACAGACGACCTGGTTGTAATATACGGGGCTGTAACATGTAAGGGGAAAACGGTGGTTTTGGGAACCTGCACCAAACATACTTGTGACTCCATTGTGGCCTTTTGTCAAACCAGCAACACTCGACTGGTTTGTTTTAATAGTCTCCTCCAGCCGATCACTCTTCGGTGCCCCATCAGAGCCCTCGCCGCTCCGGCCATTGCAGCCGCTTTCCGAGGAGGAGCTGTTCGGAGAAGATGGTACAGGCGAAGAGGACGACTGGAAACCGCTGTCTGAGCTCTCGCTGTGACATGAGGCTGGGCTAGATGCCGAGCTTGAAGAGCTGATGTAAGCTATCACACCCCCTAAGGCAAGAAAAAAAGGCAGCACGTAGTGACATAACAAGGAGACATGCACCGCTGCCATGTGAGCCATGCCATGACCCAGCACCACCAGACCCAGCCATCACGTGTTCCTGGGCGCACTCCTTTCCCTCCCTCACTCCCTCCCTCCCTCTCTCCAGCTTGCTTCTCTCCATTTGTTTTCAACGGCTGACCTCCCAATCTGCCCCATCCCCTTCTCCCGTCTTATCAGCCTCCTCAGATCCAAGTCGAGACGCAACAGCAGAACCAAAAAAGACCGAGCAACAAGCCATAGTGCTGGCAGGACGGGGCAGCGGCGAGAGGGCACGGGGCGGCCCACGGAGGGTTTCCCCTGGCCACCCTCTGAGCAGAGCTTGCCTGGAGCCACAGCAAAGAGAGGATCTTATAGCGCTGTGGAGCGAGAATGCAAACAAGCTAGGTTAGGGACAGAAATAGGGCAGAGAGAAAGACTTCACGCAGGCTACGCGCCAGAGGCACAGAAAGGAAGAGCTGGGAGGTGCTCACGATGCAGAAGGGAAGGGGGCAAGGGAAAGAAATAGCACTGCAGCCTGGTTAGCCTACTGAACGCCATTTGTCCGACCGCAAGCCTTTGTAGCGTTTCTAGCAGCAGCTCAACTCCCAACTGCCAGCCTGCTATTTGCAAACAGTCTCTGTCCTGCCGCATCTTGCAATCTGACACACTTGAGAATCCCTCAGATGAAACAGCTTTTTGTCCTCAGGCAGACCTGGGAGCAGTTCTGGCTTTTCACAGGCTCCTTTTTCTTGCTTGTAAGCAAGAGAAATCGTTTTCACTTTGAGTTTGTCTCCAAGACTCAGTGTTTCACAAGTCAACACAAAAACATGTGATATTTCGCACGAAAATTTCAACAGCGAAAGCCACGCAACTGTTTAAACAAATTACACTGAGCATCTTCTCTGTTTCGTGCCTGTATTGCTCTGTGAAGCCTCTTTGCAGACAACTCGGGACATTGCAGCACGGAACTCCACGCGCCAGCAAGAATTAAAAACTTTAAAGCAGCCATGCACTGGCTTCCTTTGGAGGAAGAAAGCATTGGTGTCAGCAGCGTCCTCGATCCACTGAGTTGGCATGGCAGGCTGGGGCTGTAGCCCCTTACATCAGCCATCCCCTCCTCGCAGATGAAGGCTGTTATGCCTGTCAGGCAGCAGGCGTTATACAACCCTGGAAATATCACTGCTTGCAGGTAGAAATTCTGACTTACGAATGTTCATTACTTTGATCAGCTATAACAGTCCTCTTAGCATTTCTGCAGCAGTTTCACTGGCCCATTTCCTCTTTAACATTTGATTATTTTTTTTTCCCCCTACCAAGGAAACCGCCACCGACACCCTAAAGAGCGCGCAGCCGGGGAGCCCCTGGCAGAGCGGCCGCAGAGCCGAAGCCAGACCAAGCGGCCGCAGGACACGTGCGCTACAGGCAGACTGCTTCTCACGTTCCCGGACACCAGCGGCCCCGCGCCCCACCGCAGCAGTCATTCCTGCAGAGATTTTTTTATTTTTTTTATTTTTTTTTTTTTTCTAAGAAATCCTCCTCGCAGCGTAGCACGCATCCAAGATCAGGTTTTTGGAGAACGGAAGGTTGCAACGGATGCACGGGTCCCGCAACGGCGCGAGGAAAGGACGCCGTCAGAACAGCCGTGCTCGCGTTAAGACACCACCTATTTTGACAAAGGTCCTGCTATCCCCGGGCGCTGCACGTGCCTCTGCCAGGTGCCAGGACAAAGCTCACAGTCCACCTGGCTCCAAGGGAGGCACCGGGGTTTCCCAGCAGGCGCCATCCTTATCTGCAAAGGGGCAAAGCAGGGCACGCAAACACGGCCCCGGCAGGGAACTTCCACGTTTCTCCAGGCTGCCACCTCGCCCCGCTATCTTTA
>VZTL01062418.1:1846-18004 GCA_013400535.1 Scopus umbretta | reverse complement strand
CCCCCCCCCTCTCTGTTGAAGAGAAATCCTGATAAGGAGGTCCCGGATGTCTTTAGCTTGTCATCACATCCCTTCATAGGCTGAATGTGTGCAGAACGCTTTAGGAAGAAGCAAAAGCTAAATATAGAATCATTTAAAGCCTACCCATTAAGGGCATGCCTACATGACACGAATGCAACTAGCTTTAGGTACCAGGAGCGGTGTAGTCACGGAGCTAAGTATAACTGAAACAGAGGAACTGGCTCACAAACCGTTCCCCCGCGCTCGCATCCTGTCTCTCGGCGCCAAGTATCAGAGCCTTGGAGGAAGATATAAAAGCTCGTAATAGATAGTTACACACTAACTTGTCCATAGCGTAACTTTCTTCCTGATTCAGCTCTTCAGCAGTCGGTTTACGGCCTGAAGCACGTAACACTTCTGCTTTTCTCTCTTACCTAGTGTTATTGCAGGTGTGCTTTTTATTCACATAAATCGATAATACAAGCAGCCTTCTTCTAGGCTGGTCAAAACGATGGGAAATAACCTCATGCAACAGTGACATCTTACAACTAGCCTCAGCTGCCCCTGCAGATTTTAATGGAAGGTGAGGACTTGGACCTTTAGTCCAGAAAGACAAAGCATTAAGTTTGTGTTAATTAAGCCTATATTATATGGCAGTAATATCACTGCCCACCTTCTCCTTTTTGTGCTGCAAGTTACTTAATCTGCTGGGACATCATCTGCGTATCCAGAAATCAAATCGTCAGCTAATGAAACAACGATGAGGATATTCATTGCATGTTTGGGCCAATCATGATTTTTGGGAAAGAAGCAGAATGGATTGTGCAAAGAATGCACAAAGAGCTACCCTTTACTTTCACTGAAACACCGAGACCTACGTGACTTAACTGCAGGTGGTTTCTAATGATACGTTATACTGCCTCGGAGAAGACATCAGCAGTCTTGTACTGTAGGCACAGTCAGCAGACAACTGCTGCCTTTTGCTCTGACGGCTGCCAGTCCCTTCTCCCCACTACCCAATCCTCTCCAGGGACAATTGCATTTCTCCCTCTGGTGTCTTTTCTAATAAACATCTTTCTAAAACTGGACTTTCTTCTGCCTTTTTCATTCTCTCTTATAGAATCGTAGAATCATTAAGGTTGGAAAAGACCTCTGAGATCCTCTAGTCCAACCATCAACCCAACACCACCATGCCTATTAAACCATGTCCCAAAGTGCCACATCTACATGTTTTTTGAACACCTCCAGGGATGGTAACTCCACCACCTCTCTGAGCAGCCTGTTTCTATGCTTGACCACTCTTTCAGTAAATAAATTTTTCCTAATATCCCATCTAAACCTCCCCTGATGCAACTTGAGGCCATTTCCTTTTGTCCTATTGCTGGTTACTTGGGAGAAGAGACCAACATCCTCCTCACTACACCCTCCTTTCAGGTAGTTGTAGAGAGCAATAAGGTCTCACCTCAGCCTCCTCCAAGCTAAACAATCCTAGTTCCCTCAGCTGCTCCTCATAAAGCTTGTTCTCCAGACCCTTCACCAGCTTCGTTGCCCTTCTCTGGACATGCTCCAGCAATATCACAGCGTCCTGCAGAGCATCTTATTTCAAAGCACTGATGCCCACTAGGAAGTTACCTAAGCTGCAGGCTGCCTGCGATCACGTTGGCATTGAGTGACACTGGCACAGTGCTGGCCAGGACATCCCCAGTGTGGCAGCATTGCCGTTACCAGATCAAAACCACTGCTTCAGAAGCCACACAGCTCGGCCCCATCATTTCCCTTCTGAACCCTCTGGGCCACCAAAACATAAATCCAGTTTGCTTTTTCTGACTGTAAACTATGCTAATCCTTGGAGGGATGTAGTGTAACACAAACACAAAGCTCAGTCCTAGGCAGAGCAGAGGTGCAAATGATGCCTCCTCCTCGTCTTCAGAAAACTCTGCAGGTCATTTGGAAGGGACACAAAGCCAGAAATGTCACCCACAGCTCTTGCAAGGTTTTGCATATCATCCTTGCTTCGCTCCTCTGCAGCAGCACAAGCTTATTGTGATTACCGGTGCATTTTACAAGGAAAATCCCAGAGAAAAGTCAGCTCAGTCATGAACAGAGGCAAGTGGTACCTGTATCCGGGCCCTAAATAGCCCAAGATTGTAGAAAACAAACAGCCTTTCATTACAGGTGCCATTGGTCCCTGTGCATTGGCTCTGAGGGAGAGGACTGCCTTTTTGTAGCCAGGCAAAACAAATGCAACTAGATGCAAATCAGTAACATTTCTCTGGGGAATAAACCAAAACATATTTTGGCCCCAAGAATTATTACCTCTAATTATCCAAAGGACAGCTGGCAGTTTGAGGGTCAGGACAGCTTCAGACTTTCATCATCTCTGTCTAGCATAGTGGTTTTTTCCCCGATCGTTGTCTTACCCTTGCTAACTTGGCGGTCAGAAGATGTTTTAAGGCCTAATGGTTCAAGGTGCTGAGTTGTATCAGGAGAGGATGCATGGAATACCGTATCAGACCTTGTGTCCTCCTGGATTAGGCGCAACTGGTCAAATTCTGGTTCTGAAATGCTGGCTTCTCTGTTCTGCTAAGAGCCTGAAGAGTTAAAGTTATTAACCGGCTTCAGAATAAAATGCATTAGGAATAAATATGCTTTAGGATAAACCTATTAAATGGATAAAAATGCCATTACCAGTGGTGAAATATGATTGTGTGACCTTTTAAATAAATAAGCCTGCTATGCACCAAATTATGTCAGCTAATAAGCTTTATACATGATAAAGTCATGCAGTAGGTCTCAATCTTCAGGCATTCAATGAAATATCGCTAGCCATAAAGGGCTTCTGAAATGTTACACTAAAGAAAATTGCTTCCAGCTATAAAAATTTAACTGTTAAAACAAATGTAGTTTCTCTCATAAAGTTCTATGCAAGGCATTGGTGGCAAGAGGGAAAGCCTACTAGAAACAAACCCTAGGTATTCAAACTATTTTGCAAATACACAACACTTCTTAAAATAACCCGGATTCCAGATAAATCTGGAATAACTCTATTGAAAGCAAAAAGGTTATAATCATGTAACACCAGTGTAAGATCCAAATTATTTACGTAGGGTCTTAGAAATACGTTTGTGGGATATCTCTGCCACAAATATGGCTGTGGATCCAAACTAATCTACACTTGTAATTTTGGCACTTGTACAAGCAGTGGAAATACTGACCTCTCCGTCTGTCCTGAATCCTGGGCCTATCCATGTTATGACTCAGTGACTTGCCCAGATTACTCCTGACACAATGATTCTCCTAATACAAATTCCATTTGTATTTGATGTGATGGAAACAGAGCTGGATGTTATCAGCCTCGTGAATACAGACAGACACGCATTTACTCAGATTCAGCTACCAGCTTCACGTGCGGCAAAACTGACTCTCTCCAGTAAGTCAGAGTAAGAACTTTCTGCTCAAAACCATTACAAAGAAGAAGGAATGAAGCAAGTCCTCTCATTCCCGCTAGTGATCATGGCCAAATCAACAAAACCTCCTGGTGAGGCACTCACAGTTTTAATAAAACCATCATGGTCACTTCATCTATTGTTACACGAACATCAGCGAATACATGCGGTTCCCAGCTAAGGTCTCAAACACAGCTCCAAAGACCGAAAATACTCTTGGAACTCCCTGCCACAATCAATTATCTTCTCCAAAAGGTGATATCGGACATTAACAAAAAGGAACATTCCTGTTTCTTCTGGTTTTTGTTTGCTTGTTTGAGTTTTTTTTCTGAACTGGGAGAATGCAAACACTTTTTTTTGAGGATAGAAAGGATCTTCTTAACCTGACAATCTTCACCAATGCTCAATCCAGTACAAGATTTTTCGAGGAGGGGCACTGAAAGAGGCATAGCAGAACTCGAACACACAAAAGAAGGCAGCTTTTCCCCAGCTCCCCAAAAGATCACTCCCTGAATCTTAGCCATTTTAACTGCAGAGAAACAGGTACGTTCTCTACAACTAGTTTTAGTGCTTTTGCTAAATAGAGCGAGGTACGCCACGCTAAACACAACTTAAATGGGACCACTGCAAAGGAATGGGTGGCATCACAAGGCTAGCAGTGAAATTTTATCTTCTCTTCCTGAACAACTGTAGCACATCTAGAAACAAATAATAGGTCTGTTCCGGGCAGGAACTCAGCTGCATCCTGAAAATGCCTCCAGGCACTTGCCATTTTGTTTTATTGCGGTTCCTCAGAATTTGACAATTGTAAGAACAAATCTCGCAGAGAAGGCACATGACCAGCAGTGAAGGACAGCTGCTTGTTATATAATCCTGCCAAATCCTTGATACCGCAGTTCTCGGCCAACGACCGTCTTGCTCTGAGTCATCTGGAAAGTCTCTGGTTCAGTGAGCTTCCAGGAGCAGACCATCAAAACAGGTTATATTTCCACTTCCCATTTCAAATTACAGGAGGCACCTCTGAGTCAAGGCAATCATTTTCTCTTTATCTACCGTCAGATGCCATCCCGCATACGGATCCAGCCTGCGCTTGTGCTGAGCCAGAAGCCTCGTGGGAGTTCCCAGCTAGCTCTGGATGTCACAGCTTGCAGCTGCCCTGGGTGCCTGTTGGCATGCAGGTCCTGCTGCATTTACTGAGCAAGACAGTCAGAGGGCAACCATGATGCGAGGATATCCTTACCTGGCTCTTCAGAGAACCCAAGGTGCTACATCTGGGGCTGGACTTGCTCCGTGTTCACCAACGTTCTCCAAACACCCACCACTGGCCCCTCTCAGAAACGGACACCATGCTTAGACCTCTAGACTGGCCCTGCACAGCCGTTCACACGGTGGGAGGCCAGGCGCTGCCAAACGCTATATCCCCACTCCTGTCACCAGAGCCAAGGGCTTGATTAACTCACACTTTTTTTTTTTCCCTTTGAGGCAATGCCAAGTCTTAATCCAGTCCTGGGTCATAGATCTCAGTGGGACACATTACACTGGGTATATCTTTGAATGAGGAAGTCTCCCATCTCAGAGTTGGCCAGCTTAGACCTACTGCTCTCCTACCTCTTCTCCTCCCCACTTTGCCTGGCAGACAGCTGGAGTCAGCTCTTCCGACAGCAGTGTTGGCACACAAAGCTGAGAAGCTCATTTTTTACAAACCCAAATGACTACAATTTTGGCAATCTCACTGATACTGAACAACAATGACGACAAAAAGAACCAAGTCAGCAGCAAGCAGGACCCCGTTGCACAGGGCTGTAATAAACCCGGGAGAAATGAGATGGGTCAGGTTGGGTTGGCTGGTAGGTGCTGAAAGAGCTCGTCCAGGGTTACCACTTCAGGGGCCAAAGTGGGGAAAGATGGAAGGTAATCGCTTCCCCGGTTCTCCGTCTCACTCCTCTCCATATGATGAAAGTTCTTCAACCTTTACTGCTGTTACAAACTTCCTGTGAAAAGACCATACCATTCAATATTCAACCTGTAATGCAATTAATATGATTTTAGGACAACCTGTGAAATCTGCAAAAAGTATCAAGTTTCAGTGCTCATTATGATCTGGACAAAATTCCAGTTCTGCAGTTCATTTCCGCACACTCCTAATTTGACTAAAATAATTATTCAGCCTCAAAACAAATCTCTTCTTTCCTTATTTTAAAATTCTTTTTCGTAAAATAAATTAAAACTCCAGAATGTTGCCAGAATGGCTCCCACTAGAAGGCAAGATCGTTTATTAGAGAGGTATTTTAAAGTTTTCAGTCCTAAATGGATGGAACCATCACTGGAGAAAACAGAATTCGTGTATGCCATATGCTTTCCATAGTTTTATGATTCTTGTATTTTTATTAAACTAGCCAATGAAAATAATAACTACAGCGGAGTTTTTCATTTAGCCTCAGGAGTCCAAACAGTGATTCAGTTGTTCACAGTGGGTTGTTTTCTTTTCTCCTTTTTTCCTTTTCAGCAACATAAATCATAAATCTAAGAACTGGGTTTCCAGCGTAATCCATCATAGTAATTAATTTATTTTATGTTTCCCACGGATATGGTATAACTGTTGCTTTAAAATAGCTGTTTGGGGAAAACAAGGTCCAAAAACCAAGCAGCAAGTACAATCTAAAATGTGTATCACACATAAAGGGCAGTTATCATCTTCCCAGTACACATCATTGGCCTTAACATGAGAAACTTAGTATCTCACTCTCAGTTCATATGGGTTTTTAGTCTCTGCCTCTTACGAATGGACAACCAGGCATCTATCAGAAATAAAACCACCTACACTAAGCTTGGGAACTAGATTCTCCAGATTCAGTAGAACCAACTGAATCATGTATTTTAAAAAATCAAGCAAGTTCCTTTTATTTCCCTGTCTTTTCCTAATTTTTTAAATATTAACTGGTTTATATCTGTCCTTGATTTTTCTTGTGTAGCTGAATCTTACTTTGTGTCTTCTTCTGTAAAAAAGATCGTAAGTAGATATTCTCTATCAACACCTATAGCAGTAACTTATAAACAAAATGAAAATAATTCGAAATTTTCTATTTTACTTAAAAGCTTTACTATGACTTTGTTTAACCGTGCATTGACAAAACTGCTTTCCAAATAGTTGCAAACAACATAGCGACTTACAAGACATCACTTTTATATGTAGCTCTGAACGAACTGAAAACACGAAGCTCAAAACACATTATTTATAAGGGTTGTGCAACTTGCTATCTAAACTCATCTGACTAATCACGAAACCCATGAGAGCGGCAGGTGGATTGTAACAGCAGATGAGTTGAAGGGCCGCAATTCTCATACGAGGAAAGGGTTCAAATAATTGCTTGTTAGTCACAGAAGAACAATGCTGGAAGAAAAATGTATGAATAAATGAATGAGTGAACACCGGACTAATGAGCTACTTCCTCCACTTGGTGTATGAGCTCTCTGGGGATGGCGACTCATTTTTGTTACACGTGTGAACGCAACACGGAGTGTAATAGGGTCTTGGTTTCTGCCTGCTGTTCTGGCTAGTGACACACAGCCTGGTGATGAGGCCTGGAAGACAGAGGGCTCGAGCATTGAACGTAGTGCCTTTCATAGCCTACGGTTCTCGGCACCAACTGAGAACCATCCTTCTGCTCTGGGTTTGGTGAAGTGCAGCCTCTGCCCCGTCTGTCAGGGGTGCAGATTAACCCCGGAGGCACAGGCAGGCTCAGCTAGTTCTGCGCGGAGACTTGGGTCCAGCCAGGTTTATACCCCAGGGACTGCATCACGCAAATGTGGCTGATGAACCCTGCTGGACCCTGGCTAGCCATCGCCTGCTCTGCAATGCGTTCCTGGAAGCCAGCTGATTTGCCCCTTCTTCTGCCTTCTCCTTTTCTTTTTTTCCTCCAACGTGCCTCCTGATTCTCATGTTTCCAAGGGAACTTCTGAACTTGCACGTGGACATTCAGCTTGGGTCCAGAGGCTCTACAGCCCTTTCGTGACAAGGCACAGGCTGCATAACCCCTAAGGAGCCAGATTGGGTCCATCATATCAACCAGCAAGGTTTTTTCTAAAGCCTGGTACCAGGAAAGCAACACAGTGAGATCTGAGCGGGCTCGGAAGGGGGCTGCCTTCCATCTGAGCGAGCAATCCCAGCCAGCATTGATCTGAACGAAGCCAGGCTTAATTTGATCACTCATCTGCTCCCACTGAACTCCCCGATCTCCAGGATACCCCAGCTCTCCATTTCACCAAATGGTGGAGAGTTGACAGTATTTAATGAGATTAAATGTCATCTTCATTACATAAGAGCCTTTAATTATAGGATATCATTGAACATCATTTGATACCGAAGAAAAGCATGCTGTCTTAAATTTAGGCAGTGACAAGGGGCCCAGAAGAACCGGGTTCCAGTCCTGGCTTTGGCAGAGGCCTCTTCTGGCATGTCAGGTAAGAGCGGGATATCCACCAAATTAAAGGTTGCGTAAGCAGCATAACTCAGGCACTTCCTAACTTTAGGGAGCTAGACTTTGCAACCTAAACACTCTGCGTGTAATTGTTAAATTGAGGCTGACTCAGAACCTTGACACATGAAGATAAGAACAACCCACAGGCTCTCCATCCTTTTATACAGCTTTACATTTCAAGCAATTACTTGAAAAAGATTGGATCAGAAAGTTGGTGTTTGCTCAAAGCCCCAGAAAAGAGGGTCCAATTCAAATCCAAATTACTTTTTTTTGTGGCTGAAGCAGTGTTTCCATCACTCTGGGTATTTTGGCTTGATATTCTCGGAACTAGACCTGCGTGTGCTGCAAAAGACAAGAGCCCTAACAAGGGCAAAAAAGATGGTGTTTTTTTCTCCATCTTGGGGAGTGAGTAGATAAAGGAGTATGAATCAGGCTCTATTTTTAGAGTCTAGCTTTTTAATTCATTAGCCGGACGGCACTGTTCACATGCAGTCACTTTTCTCACTGGGTCAAGGCTCGCGAGCAACTGCTGCATTACAAGGACAGAGATAAGTGAGCAAGTCCAGCTATTACTCTCCTCCATCGCCAAGAACTTCATTCTAAGAGCCCCACAACATCACCAGTGACATTCAATGACCTTCTGCTGCAAGGAAGGAGCCAACCGCCCCCTCCATGAGCATGGGTGCCTCCCGCAGGCAGCACACCGACATCCCTTGCCCAGCAGCATGCAGCTGCCCTGCAGAGACGCCCAATGCTTCGGAGACAATGTAAGGAAACAATTACGCTCGCTGTTGATTAGCGTGGTCTGTACTTTTCAACTTAGCTCGTGTTGCCAAGTAATGAGCACTATTAGCTACATGGAAGGGAGTTTACTACTTGCTTATTTCAAGAACATGCTAAATCACACAATCTGTTTTTACGTATCCCCACCCTTCAGGAGGACAGAATTCACTTCCAACAGGTGCTGAATTACTTGCCAGGCCCTCACCTTCTGCCAAGGGCTAGACGACTAGTTCATCTAGGCAGCTCGCACAAAAGTGAAATCCAGACTGATAGAAGCCTGCAGTCAACTATTTTCAACAGCACCTGCTATCAGGCTAAAACAGGCTGGTACTGTACAGCCCCGCTTTCTCTGCAGTTTAACTGTGGTACTCATTCTATCTTTTGCCTAGAAACCAGACAGCTCTCTTAATTATGTCCAAAACATGCCTGTTCAGACTGAGAAATAAGCAGTCCTGCAAACAGAGCCAAGTAGGTGGCTTGGAAACCAGTTATTGGATTCCTCTGTGCCTTAATAATTATTTCGCCAGTGAAGTTCCTGGTGCTTCCTCTTCCCTCCCCCTGCCCCCTTCAGCTACAGCTCAGTACCAGTGTTTCAGGCAGACTTGGGGTGTGTAAGGAGGGTTGAACTCAAGTAACAGCCTGTCACTAGGACTACTGCCTCAGATGACCGATTTTCAAACTCGTGAGGAATAGACTCGCAATTTCTGTTGAACTTGCACAACAGGTTCAAAAAATCATCAAGTAGGAAAGGCAGAGATCACATAACCTCTTTCTATGCCTGCTTTCCCAAGCTAACAGCCCCAAACCAAAGAGCTTTTCTCAATGTTTTGCCTCTTTTAAACAGAGATTTTAATAAAGAAAAAGATAATTTGCCTCTCCTCCTCACACAAATACCGCGCTGCAATTTCCCCTCCTGTCAACCCAAACCACTTCCAGTGCGAGATGCTGCTAAGGCAGTATGATTTCTTGAAGACTTGGGATGAGCTGTACGTACCCGGAGCTCCCGCTGATGACAGTACCATCTGTTTCAAATTCCTTAGCTAGTCTGATCGATACCATACCCTCTTACGTACACTTTTATCAGTAGATTTCAACAAACTTTGGAGGGAATAGTATTCCCCCTTTTTAAAGTTCAAAAAGCTACAGGACCACGAGGGGAAACCTCAGGCAAGTCTCACTGAAGACATCCTCCAGGCGCTGTAAGCTTTGAACCCTGGCAAAGAACACAGCACCGGTGCCGACTGCCCAGCCGCCTTCCCCCATCGATGGCAAGGGTCCCAAGCAGCTTAACGAGCTCCTAGTACACCACCATCAGACTCCTAGGAGTCTGCTCTTAGGAACTTCCGTTTCCTGACCTACACCATCACAGGAGCTGCTTTCAAGAACCCTCTTCGTCCCAATAAGAGTTCCTCCCTCACAGGAAAGGTTAAAAAAAAAAAAAAAATTCTCCCTTCTTTAGAGGAGCAGACAGTACTTTTTAACATAGCTACAAAGGAATCCTTTTTTTTTTTTTTTTCCTCTTATTTGAGCTGAACAAAACATGCCCTTTTGAGCTGTTCTTCCTGGCTTTAACAACATGCTGCCAAGAACCTCTTCTTCAGACTACAGTCCTCCTGTAAGAACTTAAAGAGCAAAGTAAGTTAATTTCTCAGTTGAAAGGCCAATCTTGGACATTTCAGTCTCGGCATTAGGTTTAAAAACCTTTCCACATCGCAAGCTGAGGCTCGAAGACACAGCTACTTCTTGAGTCTTCTATCATTCCTTTCCCCATCACTACCCAATGGATGAAATCTGTGGAAGCTAGGACAGCCATGCAGCTAATTTACCAGTTGCAGTTATTCTCCTCTCAGCATTTATGTACAAGTTGACTTGGTGCTGAAAGGTCACACTGTAATTTCACAAAATGTAGCCTAAAATACATTCATCTATCATTGTAACTATTTTTCATCCGAATGTGACTACCACTACCTAACCATGCAGAGTAAATGAGAGTGCAGCTCTAACACCAGAGAAATATCCTCCGTTCTGGTATCAAAACGCGGATCTAAGAGACACTGTCTCCACTGCGGAATGTGAAGTGAACAGCCTGGAATCTTGCACGAATGAAGTAACACCTACTCTACAGCCAATATTTTATTAGTCAGCCTAAAACATCACATAGTTCTTTGTGAAGTGTCCATATTTAAAATACTGCACACTTTTAATAAAGAGAGCAAGCCTTACCTTCCTATTCTGTGCTTAGTCAATTTAGCCTATGTTGGCACATAGCATGGGCTCACGAGCTGATTTCACACTGAAGACATAAAAAAAACCCCAGAACTTGAAAAATAAAATTGCCATTAGTATTTAATCACCTATAAAAAAATAAACTAGCACTTTCAGTTTACATCTCATTGCACAAGATCAAAGCTGGCCTTCAGTCTAAGCATGGGACACAGAGACCCCAACCTACAGACAGTGAAGAAGCATACTCAGACCAACAGAAAAAAAGAACATGGACTAGCCGTTAAGCTTTCAATTCACACTGCACATGTCTTTTCAGTCTTATCAAAAGTGAAACCCATCACAGAACTCTGTACTTGGGGCCTACAGTCTTCACAAATACCAAATTACATTTTCAAAAACATTTTTTAAATATGGAAACAACTTAACTCCTGGAGAATTCTACACTTCTCCACACAAACCAAGAAGCAGCAGAAGCACTTGATAAATTCAACAACCCGCATCAGCTTTATTAGATCGTTACATTTACAAGAATTAACGGTAGCGGTGCAGCTGCAGGGTATTGCGTCTTCTCCAGGCAGCACGACGTGAGCCACCAATGGTGTGGTGGAATTTGTGGCCCTTGCCAAGACCACGACTCTTCCGCCCAGCCGATGTCAGCCCACGCATCTCTCTGTGCTTGTGAACAGGCTTGGTGATCCATTGGGTATCAGGGTTGCGCCTGATGGTCTTATGGAAAGGATCAATCAGGATCACTTCAAAAAACTTGTAAGTGGAGTCTTCACCCACCCAATACGAGTTCAAGACTCTCAGAGCCCCACAGTGACGGCCAGCACGTTCCTAGAGGGGAAAAAAAAAATGCAAAAGGATGTAAAATCATGGATGCAGAGCACTACTCATGCAGAAAGATGAGCAACTCAAACCTAAAATTTTGTAGGTGCTAGAAATTTCCATTTGCCCTGAGAGACTCTCTCTTCCTAAAAGAACTGTTCTCCTTCCAGTTGCAAAGATGCAAGAAAAAGTAACAGCTGAAAGGAATGCTGTATTCAGGGGAAGAAGAAAAAAAAAAAAAAAAAAAAAAAAAAAGCCTGCTTGGATTCCTACATGAAATGGGTTTTAAAGAATGTGAGGAAGGTGCTTGGCTGACAAAAGAAAGGACTACTTTGTACACTGAAGCACCCAAAAAGTAAATACACAGAGTTAAAAACAACTTCAATGCGAAGATGAAGAGCACAAGCTGCACTTGGGGACGTGGAACAATCTTTTGTGGGAAGTTATGAAAGACTGATCAACTTGCACATCTAAAGCTACAGGGGAGAAAGACATCTCTGCAGAGAATAAGCCCATACTGATAGGAGAAAAGAAACAGCTGATGTAACAAGTCTTTGTTCCACTGCTGGTATATTAGTGCTTGCTATTCCTATCCTCACTTGTGGTTGGAAAGAAGCAGTCTTAGTTTAGAAAACAAAACAAAGCAGAAAATATAAATTATGCAACTCCATCTGCCTCTCCTGCCAAAAATGCTCCTTATTTAAAACACTGAAAGTGTCCTTAAACCTAGGACTTTATCATCACTGCAGGAAAGCGTGAACCAATGGAGCCCACCCATCTTCTATGTCAATGGGATCCCAACCTATTACTACAGTCTTCCACTAAACAGCACTTCACTATTTTCTGCACAAGTAATAAAATTCTTTCAAGTCCTTGTTTCATTCTAGCACGCGAGAGCAACACATGTATTAAACATTAAAGCACCAACCACCCTCAAACAGCTTCTATGTGGAAATGGTAGCTACAATGGAGGTTTTCTATTTCTATCTAAAAATATAAGTGTTCCAAGAAGGAGCGTGGCAGATTCAGAAAATTTCAAACTAAAACTGAGGGCAAATAACCTCTTCCATGAGCTGTCACAAGAGAGCGTGTGATTACCCATCAGATATCTGGTAACAGTACATATGAAGAGCATGCCATAAGCACTGAAAATACAGAATTGCATTTTAAAACGCATCACCTGTGTTTCTTTTAAATTAGTGTGTCCCATTTATGGTTTTTTTCCCCCCTTTTAAAAAATTCCACCATATTCAACTTGCTAAAGTCACTTATGAATATTTTTTTAAGCCCTGGGAACAGAAAAGTCTTCTGCTTCAAGATGGAAAGGCAATGAGCAGTCTCTATTCTTTCACTATGTCTCTTTTTTGAGAGTGCAGACTAGTATTAATTCTAGCCTGTTGAAAGAGTTTTTTCTAAAGGTGAGAACTACATCTCTTCAACACTACTACTGTGACGTTATGGAACTTTAAGATCTCACTGAATGCAAGTTTCCATTTTGAGTATTTCAGCAGGTAACAACTCACCTAAAAACAAGTTAACCACCAATCTTTGTGCTTGTGAGGTACCAAAGTTTTTTTTTTTTATAAAGAACCAGAAGGTCTCTGGCATGCTGCTTCCAGATCCTATGGCAGAGCCAAGTACGCTGTGTGGCACTCCTACTACACAGAGAGGTGCTGCAGACTTTAAGAGAGGAACTCATCTGTACTTTGTGAAAGGACCATTACTGAAAGCTGGTAATACATACACCACGGAACGCAGAGGTGGGATTTACTGATGACCGAAGTCAGACACCTTAGCATATTTGAATTTTTATTTCTCATGCCTAACCCTTTATTTTACCGGGGTTTATACTAGTTGTATGTCTACTTTTCATTACAAATATTGCGGCATACTTTAGAAACAAGTATACACCGTGAACATCAATAAACCACCTCAGCAGTACTTTCCCTAGACTACATTTGTAAAGTCTGCGTAGTTTTTTCATTTGTCTCAATACAGCTTTTGAAGACATTCTGGTGCTTTCCTGCCATCAGTATTCAAGATCTTTCTTTTACGCAACACATGAACAAAACAGTTGTTTGGGGTTTTGTTTTTTTTTTGTCTCTTGAGTATTTTCAACTTTTACAGACTAAGTAAGACCTTTCTACCATGAAGTTTCTGAGCAATAACCAAAATAGTCACCTCTGCTACAGACTGAAGACTCCGGGCAAACTTCAGCTGGTTAACACCATGATGCACAGGTTTACCATAGGTTGCACCTTTCGGGACTGGGCGTTTACGACCACCACGGCGAACACGGACACGGTAGATAACGTAACCTAAAAGAAATGGCGACTTATGAACTACAAGAATTCTGTAGTGTGGAAAGTGCAAATTACAGCCAGGCAATTTTGATGCCCATGCTGCTTTTCCCACCCCAAAAGCTTCATGTGAAAATTAGGTCACTATACCAATCTTCACCAAAACCTACAAGCGGAGGTGGGTAGCACAAGATGGTTTTGTTACCTCCACTACAACTGAGTAAGGGAAGCGATGTCCTGTCACAACTATTGTTTACATCCAAACCAGAGTTTATGGCACTCTTCCACCATGCAGTTCTAAATACACTAAAAGCAGCTACATTGTAACACAAAAAACTCCCACCCTGAAATATCCAATAAAACAACCACTCCAAAACTAAAATCCCATATTCTGATAGTAGCATTCATAAAGCACTGAAGTACAAGCCATCCATAAGCCCTGCTGAAATACGATCACTGAAAAATGAGGAAACTAGACAAGCGCCACTAACAGTAACAGAAGCGTAGACTCTGAGCTTTATATTTTCACAGTGAACAAACACACTGTTTCAAGGATTTGCTCAAGTTGCAGACGGATGGCCACTTTCCCCAAGTTTCTTTCACTGACCAGTAACTGTTTTCTAATGACAGCACCAACTACCTCATCTTGCTTACTCAAGCACGTACAGCTGTAATACAGTCAAAGTAACGCATGATACAATCTGGGCAGTAAAAGGACACCACTGAAACCTAGGATACTCAAAACATTGGTCAATTCTGCAGTAGTAACACAGCACAAGAGCAAGAATTAAAGCCAAAGCCCACTTGATTTCCATCTGCCAAAATGGCCACAGAAGGCATGAATTCAAAGTTACATGAAGCACAATTTTGGGCTGTGGGAACTGCTACCAATTTAACACATTCATAGTATTAAGTTCATTTCATGCAGGACACTTCAGGTTCTTGGGGAATATTTACATTTTGTAATTTTTTATTCTACTATCACTTAAGGAAGGAAGAAAGCTGACATAAAACTCAGTCACTCCATCATGAAGCACGTGGGCTTCACCTCTATGTCTCATTACCTTGCTTGGCCTTATAACCCAGCCTGCGAGCTTTGTCTGGTCTGGTGGGCCGGGGAGCTCGGTGCAAGGCAGACAGCTGGCGATACTGCCAACAGCGGACACGGAGGAGGAATCGCATCACATCCGACTGCTTTTTCCTCCATAGCTCCTGGATGTACTTGTAGGCACCCATGTTTGTCTACCTGCTGAATGGAGAGGTCAATGAAAAAAAGCGCACCAAATATGATCCCAGATTTGAACACCTTCCAACAGAGACACGGCATACAACCACACACGGAGACGCACAGGATGCTCTCAAGCTTCTTTACACCACTGGCACATCTGGTAACACGGCTCACACTTGGCAGCCTCCAACAGGACACACAGCAGTTACCATTCCCAGCAATTTTCTTCCTTTCGTTATGTTCTTAACTGTTGAACTCCTCGGCTGAGAATTTTTCAGACGTGTATGTCAGATACTAGCAAAATGGACAGTTAACATCTGAGCCAAGTTGTAAATATGAATCCGTAAAGAAGTATGTGACCGTGAGTGGCGTGGTCTTTATTTCTAATGTGGTTTAATAACCTCTAAAAACCTTTGAGCTCTCACACACCTGCAGCTGTTAGCAGATGTAAGCGAACTCCAGCAAGCCACCACACAAAATCACCATCAGAAAAACATGGCACATTTTATTTGCACACACACACACAAAAAAAAAATGATCTTGTTCACGTCTGATTTTCCATGCCCCTCTCTGCCCAGCCACGGCACAGCTCTTGCCAGCCCACGCTACCCCTTCTTTATGACTGCGTTATGGCCTAAAACACCACAAACGGACGAAAAACGACAGCCAAGACGTGCGGCCTGTGATCAACCTGCCCCACCCGCTACGTCGCTGTGCGCGGCCTTCTGCTCACGCCGGGCATCCCTGGCTCCGACTGCGCGTCCCCATCCCCTCCCCGTCCCACACCGCGGGCAGCCCGGCTGCCCTGCCGAGGCGCAGCCCACGGGCCCGCCGCCGGCCTCCCAGGGCCCGCGGCCCGCCCGGGCCCC
>VZTL01062417.1:25858-38700 GCA_013400535.1 Scopus umbretta | reverse complement strand
CTGTTCTTCTTCTGTAAAAGGTACAAGTGCCAGTGGTGGCAGGGGCTCCTCTTGTAAAATAGGCAGAAACTCCTTATCCAGAAGGTCTGAAGGTATCTGTATGAAAGGAAGATAGCATACAAATACATCAAAGTATTTCCATTTCAGGGATGATGCACATGCTTTGATTTACAAAAAAAAATTTATCCTGCCAACTCTGTCTCTATCTATCCAGTACACCACTACTTCCAGTAACATTTATTGGGGGTGGGTGTAACTCCACTCTAAATTTACACCCCCTAGAAAAAGAATTCTTATAGACAAAACATCCAAAGCATCCACAACCCACAACTGTAATAAGTAAAGTATCAAGATCATACACATCAGAATTCAAACTTCTACACCACTGCAGCTCAAATATGAACCAAGTAAAATTTCATCAGGTAAATTAAAAAAGTATTGCTTTAACTTCAATGCACTTTTATAGCCAGATTTTTATTTACTTATTAACAAAGCTACCATACATAGTACAGAGATTGCATTTGATTTAAAGTCAGCATTTCCAATTTACAACCAACAAGGAGATTAAAACAAAGTAAAGTGAAACTATAGGTATGGACTTAGTAAGTAGACAACACTGATGATTTAAATCAAAATAAATTTTAACACTAATTTTTAATCAGTCCATCATCAGATGTGACCTTAAGCATGTGGACAAGAAGCTGCAATTACAGCCAAGTGAGCTCTAAATATGCCAACAGAGGACTGTTTCAAAAATATCTAGTTCATAATACTAAAGACTTCTCCCAATTTTAATTGAAGCAAAGCAACCTATGGTTTTATTTTTTTCATTTGGGTATACCCTAGCAGAAGTCTTCCTGCTTTCAATCAGAGTACTTTTTAATCAGAGATGCAACTTTGCCTAATCTTCAGCCAGCAAAGATTGAAGATGACACAGTGAAAAAGGACTAGCATACAAGATACAGCTTAAAAACATCACATCCAGCAGCTGACTAGAAACAGTGTTGAGAGTCCTCTCAGTCTCAATAACTGTAATTACTTAACACCATGGAAACACATGTATATCAAAAGCAAAACATACTCTAATAATAATGCCCCTCTGGCAAACACACAGGGAGAAAGTATTCTTTTGGATCATTCATAACCATCGGAGAGCTTCCTGTAACACAGGGTATTAATAGGTTGTTCTGAAACAGTTGCAACTGTAGAGGTCTTAGCAGCATCTGATATAACATACACAAATTGCAAAAAACAATGACCTCTGACAGGCTGACTTATTCAAGCATAACATCAAGATTTAAATCACAGCTTCTCAAAGTAGAGCAGGATAATTCTGCATGTTAAAGCATGGCTTTAAGCTATAACACACTTAACAGCTTTAGAAAAATCACTGACATTCAACACCCTTGAATCGTGCATAAGCAATGCTGGGCTCCCAGCACTGTATGAAAATGTCAGCACAGTCATGGTAGGGTAAGAACATGGAGTGATGTGTGCACATCCAAATGCCAAGCTAAAGGCACAACCTGGCGTAATTTCTTGCAGTCACTCCCGGACTTGAGGGTAAGGCTCTCAGAGGGATTCAGACTTCCAAGTCACTATGTGCCTGCTGCAACAATAAGCCAACCTCTGTCACCATCTACACAAAAACCTAATGTTTACAAATGCAAAATGTAGGAATCATCTCTGAAATGTGACTTTTGTATCACTGAGAACCTTCGTAAACCAGAGGGAAGTTCCTGACTTTCTACACTGCTTTTTTGTATTACATGTGCTAGATTGTATTTGCTTCCAGAGTCCCAGAGAATGAACTACTTGAAGACTGCTCTCATTTGGCCAGTTACCTGCTAAAGTGAACTGCCTTAAGCCAGGATAAATGGGGAGCTCTTGCCTTTTTTACGTGACCTGCTAATATGATTTATTGCCTGATTTTTCAAGCTGAATCAAATAACTATTTTAGACTATATTAAATAAAATCCTACTGAGGCAAGCAAATCTGAACAGCTGCAAGGAGACTTTAACCCTCAGACACCTGTGGCAGTGGGACTGAACATGACAATCAGATTTTTTTTTCATTCTCAGGGAGTACAGAAAGTTGCCCCTTAAGTGCAAAAAGAATCAAACATAATGAACACAGTAAGAGTAGGATCAAATAAACACACACAAAAAAAAACCCACAATCAGACCTCTTCAGTTCTTTGCCAAGGGATACACAATTTCTTTGTCCATAATCACAAAATATAAATAACTATTCTTAATCACAAGATTGTCATTAGGAATATACGCATCATGCTGTCTTCCTCTTCCCGCTCACCTTATTATCCTTTAGAAAAAGTGCCAACATTTCTTCTCTCCCATAGCGATAGTCTGCTAGTTTGTACTTTGGCAAAGCCGGAGACAGAGGAGGGGATGTCACACTCCCACCACTAGACAAAGCTCGCAGCCTAGAATAAAGCAGNTGGGGTTAAACCACAACAGCAATGACAACTGAATTGAGGAGAATGTGTCTTCACCTATGCTATCATCCCTCTGCACATTTACAGATTGAACACAAATGAAATAAATCTAGTAACATTAACAGGCTAAACCTGGTGCTTCAACAAGAAGAGTAAAAGCTTCCCTCATTTTTCCCATAGCCAGGAGAGAGAAAGAAGGAAAAAATATTCCCATGAGCACATCAAGAATTCAACTCATCCCCTGGAGAACTCTTATGTTGACCTTACAGCAAGCTAGCTACACCCCTAAAGCCTTGACTAAATTATTTTTATTAAATTCAGTTGTAAATCTTCCATAGATATTAATCACAACAGTTTTTTTGACAAGAAAAATTCATACCACACTAGGGACAGTGTGGCAAACATTAATCTAAGGAAAATATTATTCAGATATTTCACAAAGTTTAACAAACAGCATAGGACAGTAAATTCTGCAGTAAGGTTTCTTCTTGCGCCTCTGGAATCCTACTGTACTCCAAATTCCTCTTCCAGAACTTAAAATTCATGGCATTTTTCTGAGAGCGCATACATCATTTAGCTTAGCATCTCAAAAAAAAGTGTACAAAATATAGCCATGCTTTCCTTCAGAGATATTTCAACCAGTAATCTAACTTAAGGTAACAGATAAACATGCTATTAAGTTTGGTCCAATCCCACACAAGTAAGTTACTCAACTTCTTACACTTGTATGATATTATTTCTACTCTGCAGGTGGATTAGTCTCATTCTATACAATCATTTCCTCACCTACACAAATACCCTGTATTTTTAAGTTTGAGGAATGTGTTACAGAAGGATGCATGTCAAGAAACAAAACCCAGGCCATTTTCCTACATTCTCCTTGATGTGCATCTTAAGACAAGTAAAACAATGAAAACTCTTCTCAATCACAAAATCCTTGGAAAGGAAGGTGCTCTAAACTATAATATTGATGCAGAGGCTACCGTTTACCTAATTATTGAACCATGCTTTGATTTGTTATATTGTTCTTTAAGCAGAAAGGAAAAAGTAATTTACAAGTCAAAAGTTTATCTGATTTTATTTTATTTTTTTTTTTTAGTTTGGTGCCACCCAGTGGCAGTTTCTTTATATTCTACTCTGAAACAAACAAACAAAAATGCCTGGGAAGGCATTATTCAAAGGATCAGAAAGCTCAGTGTGATATTCAACTCCAATCCAGATGAAACATGACCAAGAGTTTCACTATTAAGTGATACAACAGCATATGTGACAGACATGACTATACTGCAACCTAAAAGAATAATTATAAAACTTAGAATTTTATTCCATTATTCCTGTAAAAATCTAGCAACTCAATGAAGTACAAATTACACTTTTATACATAATCAAATCTGATGAAGACTGAAGTCCCCTCACTATGACACAGCAATCAAGTTATTGCTAAAATATGTGTGTGTTTTTTTTTAAAGTTGCCTTCCCTGTTCTCTTTTTTTAATATGACTTTGGCTTCCATCCATCAATGAATCTAATCATGTCTGTCTCTTACATTGAAGAGCACTCCAGCATAAGATATCTGCCTGGTGGGTGTATTTATAGATAGTAATAAAGCAATTCTTTAACCTTCTTTCAATCTAACAAAATAGACTGAGCATTCTCATTGCTTTCCAGGCCACAAATCATGTCTTACTACTTTGTTGAATGCTTTCCAATTTTTGTACAGTACATAAAAATGTGTCAGCAAAAGCAAATACGTTATTCCAGTATCAGTCTTACCACATGCTATGCAGCAATTGTATTTCCTATAACCACTCCACACTCCCATTTACACACTTAAGGATCACATCACTCTTCAGATACAAACAAGAATTCCAGCTGGTGTGGTAATTGCAGTTACCAATGCTTTAACAAGAAATCAGAACAAACACTGAACAATAATCACACCTGTGCAATTACTCTTTAGTAAAAGCCAGGACAATGCATGTTACACAAGCTGGAAAACTAACAGCTGACACAAGATTATAGAACATCATGGACTCCCTTTAACACAACAGCTCATTTTTCCTGACAATTTTTAGTGCGCACATGCAGGAGACTTTGACATGAAATGCATACTTTTACCATATTCCATACAGACTTTTTTTTAATACTGGGGGAAAAAAAAAAGCTACTTAGCCATAGATTTAAGTCCAGTAAGGATAGTGTAAGAACTTCCTTATTAATATGCATCACATGGAAAGACTGAACGAGTAAGTCTTCTTCACTTACTTTGTGTATACCTTCAAGATTATAAACATTATTCCTCCCTCAGATACTTTGGAACAATGTGAATGTTATGCGTTACCAGAACATGAAACCCAACTCATTTCATACACAATGCCAATTTACAAAATGAAGACTAATTTTATAATATTGCTTTTGGTCACAGGCCAGGGACTAAAAGGAAGCAGTATGGAACAAAGACATTATATCTCATTCAATCTTACTATCAACTCAGTCCCAAAAGACAAAAATATATAATGTTTTGTTGTTTTGGGTTTTTTTATTTTAGACAAGGTTCTGAAGTCTCACAAAACAGAAAAAACTCACCATTCAGGCCCAAAGTTAAGTGTCTGAGTTTCTGCTGCCATTTTTTCCTGTTCTATTCCTCTTTTTAAAAAAGCGTGAACCTGAAAAATAAAAATGTTTACTATGAAAACAACTCATTAATACAGTCCTTCATAATTTTTTTCACAATACAAAAGCACACCTGGTCATGCAAAGAAGTGAAAAAAATTGACTACATGAAAATTTTTTTCTTTCTTTCTAAGGAATCCATTTCAGCTCTCCAACACAGATTAATTTACTAATATCGGAGTAAGTGTATCAAGATCTTTTTCCTAAATTCCTCTTTTAACAGCTCAAATAGGACACTGGATCAGGGTGTCTTGAAAAAAAAAATTTGTACAAACAGTCCCTTTTCAAATTAGTGATTACCACGAGACAACTAAACATGGAAAACTTGGTGCATAATCCTCTTCTGTAAGAACGGTAATGCTTAATTAACAGAATTGCAGCTTCCTGACAATTACAAGAGGATAAAAAACCCACTAGAATTACAGCAAGAAAGATATGCCAGTTGAGTGGCAGAACATTCAAGAAATTTCCACTGCTCGCTCTTGAAAAATAAGCCTTCTAATGATTGAGTACATCCAATGCTGTGACAGTATTTCTCTCAATCTTGGTTTTATTAAGCAAAAAAAATGCACAACTTAAGACTTTGGCTACTTTCATTCCTATTAGTCAAGGTCCTAGTGAAGGTCAGGTCAAGTTCTTATGTATCAAGAGCATATGGACAACAGCAGATGAAGCCATACTGGAGGCAAAGAAACAACTAAGGGAAGGCTATGAAGTTTCCTCTATCAGAGCCAAGTCCAGCCCAGGCTGTTCCAGAGAAGTATCCTTCACAGTAAGAAAATACAGCTCCCCTTTCCCTTCCAGCAATGGCAAAATGCAAATATGCAGGGGAAGGGGGTTTGTTTTTTTAAAAATCAAAGACACTGTAGCCAAAGCCCAAACAAAAAAGGATTTGAAGCACTACAGAAACTGGTTGAATAGACTTCAAGAACCCATAAAGACAGATGGTAGGGAAGGAGCTTTGCCATATCAGAACTCTGTTCCTTAACAGACCCAAGGACTAAATAAGGAGCTTCATAAATCCGTTTATACTTTGCATGAAAAGGTTATAGAAAAGAAAAACAAAACATGGGGAGATAGAAATGGAAAGGGCATTAGTTACTGAAGAAAAAGACAAAACCAAACAAAGGAGACATTTTTTTTCTTATATATATGCTACTGAAGTAATGATATTAAAGTTTTTTTAAAAAAGAACCAGCCTAAAAGCTAGAAAATGCTAAAAAACCTCACGCTAAAACTTCTTGAGCAGATTCTACCCAAATCATTTGGGCATAAGATTACAAATAGTTGTAAAACTCCCTGCAGCCTAAACCTACCCACCAATGTTTGGCTCATCTGTTTTTTACTACGTCATATTAACTTTTTCCCATACACAATATAATTTATATACAAATTGTAATATTTTTACTTTCACAATAACCCTATATAATGAAATAAGATTATCCCCACTACATGCACCAGAAGCTAATACAAAAATAGCCAGCCAGTCTCACAGGCCTAGTTTGAGATGATTTTGGTCTGATTTGGGTTGCCTTTTTGAAGCAGCCAACAGCTCACTAGAATAGTCACAATATACCCATTCACCATTCTGCAAATCAAAATACAAGGTTAGGTACCTGAAAACAACATAGAGCAGCCACATGTGAAAATACTGTGGGGCAATTCAAACAAATCATCATGCACAATTTGGCAGAGACAAGCCTTTAACAAGCTACAATTCCTAGTAGCCTTGAATGGATGGCTGCCCCTTTGCTTTCTACAATACCTGTAATCCTTCTGCTGAAGGGGGGGGGCTTTCAGATCAACCTATGTGGATCACCAGGGAACCTGGGATCTTTAGCTCTTAACATCAAAGCTAGCTTAGTATCAGTAATACCAAAAAGGCTGACACTGAATGTTAAACTGCAATGAAAACACAGCTGAAAAGCATCAGATACAAGGATAAAGCACTAAAAACCCACTAGGATCAAGCAGTTTACTAGTTTTGGACCCACTGGGCCCCACCCTCTTCAGCTCCTGGGTTTCCTTCCCAAAAATTTAGGATACTGTGTCATCTTTCTCTACTAGATTCCTAAGCACTTTAGTACCTACAAGCATACTCAAAGCCTGCTAATCTCATCCCATTGAGCTGCAAAATGGCTTTCCTTGTCCCTCATTTCAGCCACCACACTTTGCTTTGGGAACTCTTTGCTGGCTTCCTCTTCTGTATTGCATTCAGCTAAGTTACTTCCTCCCTAGAAGTTCTGACTGTATGAACTTTGAATTGAAACCAAGACACTTTAAGTGGATAAAATTGTAGCTGAACAGGAAATAATAACTAATCCAGAATAGAAAACAGATCTGCAGATGATTTGAGTAGGTGTAATAGGTGAATTTACTCTAATAGGCAACATCACCCAGAAATAAAACATACATGAAAAAGTATGTATACAGTCAAAGCTGAGGGAAAACCCTTGGAAAGGAGACACTCTGGAAACAACTTATGATTTGGGAGGGGAGCAGAGGAACAGGAAAAAGAGACTCAAGAAAACTAAGACAGCAAGTGCACAAGAGGAATACGCTTAGCCATCTCAGAGCAGACAAGATAGGGAAAGCAAAAACTATGCGCTGCTTCTGCTGGCTCACAAAGCAGCAGCCAAAAGATGAGAGCACAGAAGGCAAACTGGGGAGAAACCTCTGATGGGGACTGCACAACACACATGGTGCACAAAGGAGAAGCTGTACTAACTGGAAAGGCAAGTTGGGGTGGACTATACAGCACTCGCATCAGGAGAGGAGTCAGGGTGGAGCAACAAAAAGAATTAAGAAGAGGGAATGAACGATCAGGTCATAAATTTAACTATTTTGGCCAAGGCATGAATTTATCAGATCTTTGTTATCTAGGTAACTTTCTTAGGGTCTAAACTTCAATGTTAATTAAAATGTTAATTTTGGTCTTAATTTTAACTGTGCTGCCTCCTTATTAATCAAGGATGGCAAATCACAGAAATAATACCTACCTAACATTTCATCCTTCATATAACTTGATGAGGGAAAAGCCCCTTTCTGAACTGCGAGAGTTTTGTAAATCAAGATTTTTTTTCTACAAATTAATGGCTATTGATTGAGGAATCTGCACAGCCACAGATTTTATATGGGCAAAGAGCACACAGAGACAGCCTCAAGTTGAAGCAAGAAACTGAGGCCATATTTTGATAACGTCCAGTTAGCACCGCTGCTTGGGCAAGAATGCTACTCAATGACTTCCCACCACCCCTTCAAAGGGGAACCTTTTCTCTCATGTCTTCTTCAAATCAGGTCAATCCTTGATCAAGGTGCCAGTGCAACTCTACAAACAGTTACAGTTTTCCTGCATATCTGGGGAAAAATGAAATTGCTTCATAAACTGGAACCCCATTTTCCTGGGGTGGTACTGCAGCCACCAACCCGCTATCAGCGTGCAGGACTGAAAAGAAGAAATCACATCAATTCCACCACCAACCTGTGGACTGGCAAGGGAAAAAACAACCTTTCTATTTTGCCAGCAGCTTAGTACTCTGGAAGTCAGAAGTCCATCCTCCGAGCAGATACGAAATGTAATCAAATAACATTAAGCCTCCAAGTGGCTTTCACTCACAATTAATAGGTAATATTATAGGTGCAAAAGTTGCTATCAGCAACACTCATCAGTTTGCTTTAGTTACAATGGTTGTTACACCAAGCTAGCAGGTTTTAAAATTATTTTTCAAGCTCACTATTTAGTACCTGACAAATCTATTAAAGCTCTCAGAAATACCTGCTTCAGACACAGTTGTAACTTGATTCTACCAGCTAGATTTGTGTGTTAAAATGCATAAGATCTTTCAGTTGAAAAAAATCTAAGGAAGGTCTCTAATTACTGCGGCACATTTTGGCCACAAGCTCTGGTCTTTTAAAATATATAGCTATCTAACAAATATCTAGGCAAAAAGCTGTTTTTCAGAGACTTTGAAAGATCTAAACTGCCATGTTTTCCAGACTTTGCTCAACCTCAGGATTCACTCAAAATTGCCATTTTAAGGTTTGTCCTTTAGTCACAGGCACTTGAGTTAAGTTTTTCAGGCAATGTTAAAGTCCTGCATTTCCATTACAGAATTCTGTTGGCTGCTACCACATGGCAATCTGTCCGACCAAGATGTTTTGCTGGTTTGGATAGAGATAAACTGATTCTGAGCATCCCAAGTTGAGCCTAGGCAATGACTACATTCAGGTCTGCCCATCTAATCTTTCCCACAGACAAAAAAAAATTAAAGATTTGGACTGTCACTGCAATTTGTACCTTTGGAGGTGCTGCTTGCTTAGGTTTTTTATTAACTTTGGAAAACTAAACCTTGGAAAAAAAAATATACCACTGATCCTTCCTATACAGCTATTTTATTTTGAAACGGTCTACTGTTTGATCAGAGATGTTTAGAAAGAGAAGTATCCTTTCCTTTCAAGGTAGTTCTGTTGCTACTGTAGGTTTGAAACTACCTTTTTAACCTAGAAATTGGCTGAAAATTTTGAGAACCAAAGAACATAACGGAAATCTAATGCAAGCAGATTTAAGTGCAAGGAATTGGGTTCTCCTTAAATAAATTGATGTTCCAAGTTTAACAGCAGTGCTCCACCATGCAACAGCAACGTTACATGAAGACAATAAAACTTCACCTTCCACAAGCAAGAAAACATTCCACAGGCAGCTACTAGAGCTAGCTAATTTCAGTGCCAGTTAAAAAAAAATTGACAGGTTGACTGAAGAATTAATGCCGATTTTCTCCGATTCTTGAAATATTAAAGAAGATCCAGAACTGTATGCAAGCTACCTTTTAAGTACAGTGGTAAACAGGATGACTCAGGTGGCTACACTACCAGTCTGTCTGATATTAATCATTGGCTATAGCATACAACACTGACTAAAGGACACTGACATAATTAAGGCCAGCTAACATAGATTTATGAAAGACATATCAAAATGTACTTTTGTAAGAGTAGAAATTTTATTGCTCAAGTAGGTGAAATACATTTTCACTCCTGCAGGACATTTCAATTAAGTAGAATGCTAAAAAGGACAAAATCACTCAGAACCATGTGAAAAGTCTCAAATCATCACAACCTACTTTTTAACCTCCACTTCTAAAGAATCTGCAACAACCCATCTCAGAAGGCAAAAATCTTCTCAAAATAGAGTAAAAGTTAAGCTATCCTCTACTTTTACAGAATCTGTAACATTGGCCCACATAACTTCTAAAACCTGAGGATGACAAACACTGATACGATAAATAACAGAAATGATACATCATCAATAATACCATTATGAACTATTCAATTCCTTAGTCCAGTATAGCAGGTTGTATTTAAAAAGGCCAAGCATACAATCAAAAGACTCACAAGCAGAAAACATAGGTGACATACAGCAAATGCAAGACTATTCTGGAAAAATACAGTCCTGTAACCAATCTGAGATTTATGACATTAATAATCTGAAAAGGAACATATGATACAACTTTGACTAGAAGAGCTAACAAAAAACACTGAATACAGACATAAGGAAATACAGAGTAAAGAGAGTGGATTTTATCACTGCAATGATACTGTGGTCCTGTTCTGTCGTCCGCAAGGCAAGAAAGCTGATAAATCAGGTGTTCAAAAATGATAGAACTTGACAGATATGCTTTACTGGGGTGGGGAGGGGGGATGGGGGACACAAAACACACCAAAGCTCTATTTATTGAGCTTTGAGGAAAAATTCAAGTATCTTGCTCAGTCTATAAATGATCATACAGGTAAAAAAGGCTGAAGACCCAAGTTTATTCAGTGAAAGGACTCAAACAAGACATTCAGAGCAGATTGTTGTTTTCAGGTCAACACTAAATGATTTTCTAAAAAGTATGTTCTAGTTTAAACAGAAAATTAATCAGGAAAAAAAAATCCATTAGTCACATTACACAAGATACCAGATGAGTTAGTTACAGTAGTCCCTTCTGGCTTACCAAGCCTTTATCCTGATAAAGGCAGGGAATTTTTCAAGGTCTATCCACCCACATGCCAAGCGGAAGTTTTTCCTAAGGGAACAGTGCCTAAACCATCCACTTCTCCAGAAACTCTGCCTCTATTATTACAGTTACATTTTTAGACCTCCTAAAGCCTTACGACCCTCCTGTCTCAAATCATTGCAAAAGTGTTTCAATCTCTCAGCAGTTTCTGGTCAAAAATTGTCCATGACCTTCTCAAACGGCAGGACCAAACTGACTGCCCTCTGCTCACTTCATACAGATCCATCTAAAGCTTCATAGAGTGCTGCAGCTTGCAACATATTGCACCGCAGTCAAGAATGACAAACACAAGAAGCAGGCACCGAAGCTCTTCTGGGATAGAATGACAAGAGAGACAAAGGAGACCCGCACACCTAACAAAATCCAAGAAAAATAAAGGAACATTAAACATCCCCATTCCAGATATTTTCCTCCTTTCCTACCTACTATCGTGAACTTCTTGGTGGTTAGAGGTAGGTTAGAGAGCTATCCACTTCTTGCTTCACCTGAACACAAACGTGAAAGCTTTTCCCAGTTTCTCCACAAGAAAGCAGTTTGACCTCCACCTTTATTACAAGGCTTCCAGCCAAAGGCAGACACCAGCGATCAAGCTCCAAGCATCGAGTCAGGGGACCACACCCTTGGCCCTGCCACTGGCTGGAACGCAAACCACCTCATTCCAAATCTTGTTCCAAAATCCTGCCAGCACTCTTGTTTTCCAGCTGAAAATCACTTCCACATCTGTCTACCTCGTACATCAAAAATTTTCTGGTAGGTAAATATTCAGTCTGTGCGATTCCACAAGATGTTACAGATCAGGATGCTGAGTCTGCCTGTCTGCTCTTCAACAAGGGCAGTAGCCAGACTACATGAATGCAACTAAAACCACACTGCAGCACCTCTCTCCCACTCCTCACACACATTACAGAGCCCATACATTTATTCAAAGTGGCAGAAGAAAGCTTCAGACTACATCCACTGAAAACAACTGGGTGGTTGTGGGTTTTTTTGGTTTTGTTTTTAAATATCATTTACATAAGCAGCTTCTTTGGGCTTTGCAGAAACTCTCTCCCCCCACCTTCCCTTCTTAAGGTTTTCTACTCATGCAGTTCTGAGACATCCTATGCTTCAGGAAATAAATATTCAACAGTGAGAAAGTGTCTAATAAAAAGTCCCAACAGAGAGAATCAGTATGTGTATCAGATTGCATAGTTCATCAAGCAGGAAGTCAGAAGATTCACTTGTTACTACATATGAATGACACCACTTTTTAACAGCTTATCACTTTTCTTCTTTTTATGTTAATATTGCTAAAGATATTCACTTGCTTTGATCTAAGAACCATATCTTTGTAAGCTGACTTGTGATGTTATCCTGATCCTGCCTTAGTAGTTTTAAAGTCTAGTATAATGTGGTGATTCAGCATTAACTAAGCTTAATGTAAAAGCTTCCACTGGTTTTTAATGGTAATTGAACTGGGCCTCTGATTTATTAAATCAAGTTATTAGATGCTTTTACTTAAAAACCTTGCCACATGCTACTTCCATGATCAGCATCACTCACTTGCTATCACACACATTATTCAGTCTAGCACTGACATCAGCCCTGCTTTGAGCAGGAGACTGGAGCAGACAACCACAAAAGGCTGGTCTCTTCCAACCTAAATCATCCTTAGATTCTA
>VZTL01062417.1:0-17645 GCA_013400535.1 Scopus umbretta | reverse complement strand
AACATTACTCACTCCCCCCCCCCCCCCCCCCCCCCCCCTTTATATAAAGATAGAAAGAGTAAACGCAAAGGGAAATCTAGCTGAAGCAACCTGCCTGGCTCCCAGCTGGAGCACTACTGGAGCCAAGATGTAGTGGCTATTTTAAGATAAGGGAAGGCTGACAACATTCAGATGTCAACATTTAGCAGTGGACAATATTTCAAATATTTACACAGCCATGTCCCTTTCTGAGGAATTGTAAACATTAGGGTTTCTTACACCAGAACTGCTGTACAGAAGGGGAAGTGCTATCAAGAACGAACCGAACACTTCCCTCACTCATCCAACTCAGGACACCAAGCTCTAGGGATCAAACACAGGCACATTCAGGAGTGGGGACTGCTACTGTAATTTATGAACAAAACAGTATATTCAGGGATCTGAAATAAAGGGCAGTCAAGACCAGAGATAACAATGCTTTATTTGTACATTTCAGCAACAGGAGAAATAATTGAAGATGAAATTATCTGCTTTGTTGTAAAGTATAAAAACATTTAATTATAAATATTTAGCTAAAAAAAGCGTGATTTATAAAATATAATCTGTGAAGATTTATATACATGGTTTAATTGTTTAGCAATTCTTTCACCTGACATTAAAGAGTAGAGGTTTTTCTATTTATTATTTCCACGCTCACAGTTTAAGAAGCAAAACAGACAAGTTAAAAGATGACTGGTGAGTTTCATTCTGGAAAGAAAAAAAAAATAAAATGCATTAATTGGGGCAATAGCAAGAGGCAAATTTGAGCAAATCCGTGTTTCAAGAGAGGTCTCTGAGGGAAGACAGCTCCCCTGCCATGATCTACAGCGTATATATCCAGACAAGCAGTGGGCATTGTAACATTTGTGGGCAAATTTCCTGTGCTTGCAAAAGAAAACTGCTAATAATATAGTGCAAGTCCTGAGACTTCAGTTCAGCTAAACATGCTCACCTCACTGCTCTTCCCTTCTTGAGCAGGGATTGCTCAGTATACTAGGCTGGTGTTATCTGTCATGGCTCTAATGAAGTCAAACAATGTCACCTTTACGATTCAGGATATGAGCAAATTACCAAATAGAAAACCCCAGTGTGTCATCTGATTGCATTGTCCAGCTGGCAATATCCCTTAAAAACAGATACAGCTGCCTAAGGCTGGAAAATACAGTGAAGCAATACAGTACACTAAACGTAATGGAATGTGAAAGAAGATACATGGTCAGGCAACTCAGTTTTCTATTCCTTGTCTAAGAGAGCCAGCTTCCTCCCTTCGAAGTCTTGGGAAGTCTCACCTCTTATTGAAAGGTTTATTACTATGGCACTTCAGAGGAGAAAAACTGGAAGACTCTCCAACATGCTGGGTGGCAGAAAATGCTACAGAAAATGGTAATTAATTTGATCCATGTACCTAGTAACTATCTTTCTCTCTTCACAGTGTTTGCACAATGCCTGTGGCACAGAGCTTTGAGGATAAAGAAAAGGGATAGTCAAGGATGTGTGACAATACCCAAAAGCAGTACAAACATACAAGAAGTCAAGCTGTGCTTTGTACACTGATTTACACAAGACCTCACTACTGCCTGTAAGCAAGGAATGAGTTAATAAGGAGTTAAGAGAAAAAGGATGTCTAAGAAAGAATGAAGGAGGCAAACACACACTTGTCAGTGCTCATCATGACTTGCTACCTGCTGTTTCTGTTTCAGGGTGATGTGCCCCTGACAGTTCAGAGCAAACAGCATGTACACAGCTCTTATGATTCACATCATTATGAATGCATAGTAACTGTAAGAATTGTGCCCTTAGAAACTCAGGAGAATCTTCGGGAGAGGAAGGCTAGCAAAGCTGTAATGAGTTTTAGGCAGGATCCAGGCAGTTCTCTCCAGGTAGAGCCTGATCTGGGAAATGTTCCGAGTCATGTGCAATCTCAGAGTGCGTATTGGCTGGCTGGTTACTGGGTAAATGCAGATTTTAACTCCCTGAAAGCCGCTCGGCGGTGTTTCCTTTCCTCCTCTTCCCGCTTTCGTTCATCCTGCTCAGCTTTTATCTCTGCTTCAAACTTACTGGCTGAAGAGAGGGCTTGAACCTTTACAAGAGAGAATAAAAGAGCATCAAGCCTTGCATCAGAGGGAGAGCCAGAGCCTGAACTACTCCTAGATGAGCAATGCAGAACTGTTTGCTGCACCTCCCAGCACTTGCTGGGAAGGTCTGTCAGGATGGGTCAAGTATTAATTACACTGCAGTGCTTGGGTATTTACACCCAATACCTGTTAGCTCACCTGACTTTAACATCAAAAAAAAAAAGGTCATTTACTAATAAGTCACTAACAAATGACCAAAACAATGCCATCAGTACCGGGTCACACACATTCTTTGTGTAAGCAGGCAGCATAACATAAGTTGTGAATATACAGTGGGAGAAACTAATGCAAAAAACAGTTCTGAATCACATCCAAATCTGAGAACATCATACTACTCCACAGATAGTCTGCAGATCAAAGAGACATTGTTTATTTGCTGGCTATTTTTCCAGCTTTCATCTCAGTACATCTGCTGTGCAATAGCTGTGTTATGCTCTTGGGGAAAAAAAAACTTATTATATAAACAAGCAGGATTATTTTCTCTCCAAGAGAGCTTTCAAAAAGGGTGCTTTGTCAGCTTCGAATGGTGCAAAGCTCTTTCTGCTAACCCCAGGACCCTGCAGAATAATTTTGATTCCGAAGGTTACAGAGGGCTGCTCAAGAAAGAGATGTCTGAAATCCTATACTCCAAAATACTCTATTCACCACTGAACTCAAGAGTGTTCAGGTTGAGGGAAGTTTTAGAAAATGGGAAACTCAGTCCCATTAGTTTCCAGGATGCTTTTGTCTTTAAAAGCAGTCAGACAGCTAGTCCCATAGAGCTCCCAGCCACAGGAACACAGGTCAGCCAGTCAGCTCTATGAGGGTAAGACCCACAGCAGAGGCAGTGAATTAAGTCGTTCTAATGTTGACTGATCTGTAGAGGAAGGCTGTAACTAGAGTCCAACATAAAGTTTGAAGGGAAAAGCTATGGCTGAGTTTGGAGGGGTGGGGAGTAAAATACACATCCTTTTAGCTAGGGAGAAATCTGACAGTATCTTCTCTTGAAAAGTAAGAAGGGTCAGTGTCTCAATTAAGACCTGTGTGCAGAGCTTTTTCATGTTCCTCTGTGCCATACCATACCTTAGCTTCAAAGAAGTTCTTGGCTCCTTTGACTCCCTCAGTGGAGACATCTATCTCCGAGAGCTTCGCAAGAGTCAACAGGCCGCTGTCCTCCTCCAGTTCCCCAGCTGCAGCTTTATGGAAAATCAGCAGGAACTAGCAAGACAAAGAGGAAACATTCAAGTTCTTCACTGAGGCTCAAACAACTTAAAATGCAAACAGTGCAGACGTTTACCTGGAGGGGGCTGGAATTTACATTTCTGAGCAAAGGAAACCAAGTCTATATAAATGAAGTGGCACCATGCAACTTGTGCTCCAGTGCCCTGGCTCTTGTACACAGCCCTGTTGGACTAAGAGGTAGAAATCTCATAGGAAGAGGGTTTTCTGGGGAGCAGAGCCCTGGTAAAGCACAGGTCCTACCAACCCTGGGATGCTACATGGCCAGAGGAAGGAGGCCACCTCTCCACCTGCCTACTATAACTTTATGGTGGGCTCACATACACCTTTTTATGTCCCCACACCCTAATGATGTACACACAAGCCCCCCACCAGCTTCCCCAGTGTTCTGCAGGCTCAGGTCACATCTCATGACAAAGAAAGCAGGGCAAAGACAGCCCTGGCTCACACCTGAATCCCAGGCTCCCTGGACCAAGGCACCAGTGCACTCCTGTTAAGAGAACAGCAGCCCAAGTGTGTGCACTTGAAAGGGTCTGGGGACTGCCTGGCTGCTGTGAACTCCGCCTTCTGTCCTTCCCAAGCCCTATGGTCCACACAGTATGGGAGGGGAAAAGAAAATCAAGGTCAAATGCACCAGGAGAACAGAACATAGTTACTTCAACTGGTCCCTTGTCTAGGGTGTGGGAAAAGTGTCTTAATTCAAACCTTGGAGCTATGCCTCAGACTGTTCCAGGGAACCCCATCTGGTATTGCTAAGATGAGGAAAGCCTATGTATTCCTGTCATGCCCATTAAATAACATACAGGAAAGCTTCTCTGAGACCTGTCAGAGGTCAGGTCAGAGGCATGCCCTTGTGATAGAGTGGCTTGAACGAGTGTCCAGAGAACAACTTGTTTTGAAACCTTTGTCCTGCACTGGACCATAGACATTTAATAAATCCAGAGTCACTACAGCAGAATGCATACTGGCAAGTGAATTACGAAAGAAAACAAACAATAAAAGAGCCATATTACCCTCCAGGAAAGCACACTTTTTTTACTGAAGGAACAAGACCTGCCTGCTTAAAAATAAAGACCTCTATACTACCTTAAACCTGCTAACCAAACTCTAGGTTAAGATGTGGATGCTCTGTGCATCATTTGAGAGGTCCTGTAATTCCCTGCTATTCTTGGTCACCCCAGGAGGTGTCTCAACGCTTGGCACAGTATGGAAAGAACAGAGATGGGGACACGTCACTTGAGTACAAAAGGAGCACAAACAACAAAGCTACACCAGTGCACCACTTCAGTCCAGGTCAGAGGGCTGCAAATACCTGAAATCCATTTGCACAGGAACATCAAGTATCTCTAGTATCGTGCTCATCAGACTGCCAGGCTTGGGACTTCGCTTCTTCCTACAGAGAGCCCAAGCTGTCCCAGATGAGGGCAGCAAAGTCCCAGCATCCATGCTGAGCCAGCCCCTAATGTGCTCGCCTGCTTCAAGTTGCTCGCAGAAGCTAGAGGAGATGCAAGAGTTTGGGTAGGTGTCCCATGGGGAAGGGTGTGGAGATGATGGCAGCACTGGCTGCCCTCTCACAGAGGCAGCGTCACCAGGTATTGCTTCATGCAACGGCCTCATAACCTGTGTGTGCTTCAGCATAGAGCAGCCAGAAAGCAGGCTGTGCTTGGGGAGGGAACTTTTCCCCCTCCAAACACATGTAGGAAATTTAATGATGCTCTGCTGAATGGGCAGAACATACTGCTCAGAAAGAAACCAAATCCTCCCCAAGATATCCTCTTCCTCTGCTCAGATTTGCTAGGCTTGGGCTAGTTCCTCTCCTCCTCCTCCACCACCAGACATTGGGACATGTAGGGCTGGCAGCCAGGCTGGCATTAGTCATAGTTCCTCCTCACAGTTTCTGCTCCACCCTGCAAGTCCCACTTCCTGGCATCAGAGGCAGCACAATCCTGAGGTCTGGTACAGCTGTTGCCTGGGGAGGGACTGGAAACACCCAGTCATGAGTACAAGTGTGCATGAATCATCCTTAAACTATGGGATGGGGCAGCAATCCTCCTGTGGAATATGGGCTGCCGTGGCCAGGAAGCTGAACTCAAGGAAACCAGGGTCAGAGCCACTGTTTGGGGTGAACATGGCATAATGTCAGCCCAAGAACCCAGCAAGGCAGGCCATGGGGCATCATGCTGGTTTCCACAGGAGCAATCCTTCCTCATGTAAGCACACAACCTGCAGCCCGCCTCACCAGCCATTTGCCCTCAAGGGATCAGTCCCCACTAGAGAACACCAGGAATCTGCATTCAGTTTCCCAATGACCTCCCATTCCCAGCCTGTCTCACACCCTTGCTGGGCCCAGGACACATCAAATGCAGCTAAGCCTTAGGGAAATGTCAATAGAAAAGCAAAAGCAAATAATGTTGGTATTTTAAAAAACCCTGCTTTCAAGGAGGAGATGACACACACTTTCTACCCAACTAATTTCATAAGAGATAAATCTGCGCTCACATCCTTCATGATGCAAGACCTATGCCACAGCGCCAGGTCTGAGAGCGATGCTGCAGTTATGCAGCCCCACTGGGCACTGTGCTGGCCTCAGGGATGCAAGGAAAGGTACAGGACTGACTGGCAACAACAGCCTTGCAGCAGCTTGCCAGAAAAGCATTGCTACCCAAGGCTGTGGTTTGCACCAACCCTGCTAGTAGAGACGTGACATGGGTCAGCATTTAAGCTGGTGTGGGCAAAGGGGACAGTGGGTAGATTTTTGTGGGTTCTAGATAGCAGCTACAATTAGACATTATTATTATAGCAATTAACTCTGATTTCCTGTGGTAATGACAGAACTAGACAGGCAGAGGTGGGTTTTTTTCCCCCCACTGTACCTAATCTTTTTAAACCTAAATTTCTCTGCTTGAGTCACAGAGGGAGTCTTGTGCAGTTAGTCATTATGTATTGATCGACATTCAAAGGTCAATGGTAGAAGGCAGCTTTCCTAACAGGGCCAGAGGTTCAGCAGCAGCAAGTTGGAGCCATACAAGCCTGTTCTCCAGGTAACAGCTTATATGGGAAGGGAGGACAGGACATTACTCAAAGCAGCAACAAAAAGTGACCTACTGCAAGGGAAAGAGGTCCCTACCGATTCTCTGGCCAGGCCACAAGAAGCACATCTTCAGGCAGGTATGTCAGGACTCAATATTCTCTGGAGAGGCAGACAGGAACCCTCAAGTGCTCAAGGTACACCCTACTGAGTTCAGACATGCATTTAAACAAAGATTTCTCCTTGTGTTGTCAGAATGCCCAAGTCAGCTTGGTCACCTACCACATGCTTGCTTGTCACCACCAACAGGAAGCAGAGTGCGACAGGGCTATGGGCTGGTTTGGGCCTCCTTACCCACCAGGAAACCTGCCTCCCTGCCAGACCTCTGCCTGAGCACAGCAGCTGGACACAGCACATGTGCAACAAGGCAAGAAGCATCCTGCTCCTCTCTGCCACAGGAAGCTTTGGGTACATGCCAAAGCTGCTGTGTAATTTGTCCTTAGAACTCTGCCAGTGATGCTCCTTTGTTCCAATCCATGTGCCACTCAAGCTTGCATTTGCTTGACCAACATTTTGCATCTGGTGAGAAGCTACAACAGCATCAGCTGCCACATGCTGCCTGCCAAGGCCTGGCAGCATGGGCAGCCCATGCTGGCTGATGGACAGTCCTGCAGGGGGCTGTGCTCCAAGCAGGTGGCAGCAAAAGGGGAGCTGCTCTGCCACTTGTGCTGCATCACTGGTGCCAGGACACCATGGCATCTTCCAGAACCTCGGGGATAAGGCACTTGTCTTTCACAGGAGAGCACCCCTGAAGCCAGCCCAGAGGTTGTCCCGCAGCTCCTCAACCAGTGTGAAGGGTGGCCCTGGGGGCATGCAGAGAGAGCTCCTCCAGCTCTTGCAGTGATTTGGCAATCGCAGCCTGACCTGGGGCCAAGGGCACAAAGCTCTTCCTGCTCTGCTGGATTCTTTGCTACCCCAGGTTCACCTCTGACTGGGCGCATCTCCTTCCCTGCCCAGAGGAGCTGCCAGCTTAGGGCTTTGCTGGTATGAACTGCCAGGCTCTCACTTCCCAGATTTGCTTGTCTTTCCCCCCTTCTATGGGCCAGGCCCTGTAACCCAACAGTTTTTGGCCTCTTGTTTTCTACTGCTGCCCTCTTGCAGCAAAAGAAATGCAACAAAACCCTTGGGGGAGATGGTGTGACTTGCCAGCACAGGGAGACTGTGCAGCAGTTCTGCAAGCTGTCAGTCACCCCTCACACCCTGACCAGCCTAGCCAGTCATGGACCCTGGCTGCTCATCCTCCTGCCCAGGCACTGCCAAAGATCCCAGCACTTCCAAGATGAAGAAGTTCATGTCATGAGCTGTGGAGAGCTCTGCACCTCATCTCCACAACCAAGCCTCCACCCTGCAAGAGGCATGGTAAGAGCACAGACCCTGCAGAAACAAGGGAACCCAGCTGCTAAGGGCCCATTGCAGCCACCCCTGGGGGCAGGAGGAAACAGGACAGCAGCATAGCCCTCACAGCTGCTGCAGGACCCAAGGCAGCAGGAGGGCCACTGCTGCTAAGGGGCTGTTGGTTCAATCAGAATGGCATACACTTCTGAGACAGCAATCAAAGCCTGGGAGGAGATGATGCAACAGGAGGTTTTAATATCTGGTGAGATGAGTTGGGTACACTTGAGTGCATGCAGGTCACTGCTCAAATTCCCTCTCTTTCTCCTGGCAGATCCTGGCCTGCCCAACCTGCTCCCAGAGGTCTCAGCACAGCTGTGACAGACAGACCTGTTTGCTGTGTCCCCCTGCTGAGCCAGCATGCAGTACCAAACTGCTGCATCACCACATTTATTCCTCGCTGCAGAGGTGACCACCCCTTGTGAAGCTTGCCACAGCTGGTCACTATGTGATGCAGAGAGAGGGACCCAATATAAACTGGAAGAGGAAGCCTCCTGTGCCCCATGAGACCAGCTGCTCCGAGCAGAGCCCTTCTCCTGCACCTGACATGAGGCACGAGCCACTGTACTGCAGGGGCCCAGCAACGAGACCTTGTGATTGAAGGGACATGCCACCTCCAGCTACAGCAGGAAGCTCTGTCAGCACTCCCAAGCAGCTGCAGCAGGGCTCAAATGAACTCCCAAAGCAGGCAGAGAAGTTGGAGAGCTTTGACATCAGGTACCATTACTGCCATATGGAGATAGATGCTGACAGTGGTTCACACCTTGAGCTCCCCATAGCATGGGGAAGCTCACCTGCTTCTCCACTGCACCCCACAGCAGGAGAAACACAGAAGGGACAGTGCTACCTACAGCCAGAGTACAGGGCCTAGCTGCATCCTCCCTCTGCCCTACAGTCACATGCCTACCTGTTCCCATAGCCACCCTCACCTCACGGAAGCTGAGCTTCCCATCAAAGTCTTCATCAACCTCCTTGATCATGTTCTTCAGCCCCAGGTGGGTCTGTGGGGCTCCCAGCTTTTCCATCATCAGCTTCAGCTCCATCAGGTCAATGTAGCCATCCCGTCCCGAGTCGTACCTGTAGGGTGCAAAGGGGAGGGGGTCAGCCCTCATCATCCCCCACATCCATCTTCCCAGAAGAGGAACCATGCAAATAAAGTCACAGGGTGGTTCAAAGCTTCAGGGGGAGGGGAAACTACACAACACAGCCAGTGCTGAGATATATTAAGCTTTGGGAAGTAGCAGGCAGCTTTCAGAGCTGTCTCCGAGAGAGAAGTGCTCAGGGGAGCTCAGACCAAACCACCCACACAGAAGGAGCATGGAGGAACTCAGCTTATCTCAGTGGGATTTCCATCTCGCCCACTTGCGTGTCCAGTACAAATGTTACACACAGCTTTACACCATGCACCAGCACAGTGAGGCAAAAGCGTGCCAGAGCCAGCTGCTGCCAGGTCTCCTGCTCATTTAGACAAGAAACAGTGAGCAGAGACCAACCAGAACCTCCCAGCAGAAAGCAGCTATCTTTCTTCATAAGCAAAACACACCCCCTCTAGTTGTTAAGATCCTTCCTCTCTGAAATGGTTTTGTACTACAGAAGTACCATGCTTCAGGGCAGCTGTCTATTCAGTGTCCCTGGGCAGAGCAGAAAGGCAGTTCTGAGAGAGTACAGCAATCCTAACTGGTTACAGGGGCTGCAGCACTAGGCCGGGCTGGCAGCAGAAACCAGTGTCCACCTTTAGGAGCAAGACTGGAGTGGGACCATGCTCCCAATGGAGCACAAAGGATGGCAAGGACTCTCTGCAGAAGAGAGCACCCATGTAAGGGGCAGAGTGCTTTAGGGATGGGGAGACAGTGATCTGCTGTTCTCAGCCTGGGACTGTGCACCAATTCCTCCCCTGACATCCTCTGTGGGTGTGAGTAAAGCATCTGGCCCACTCAGCAACAGTGCTTCATACCAAACAGGGCCATTAGTGGGTTTCAAAGTCCAAAGGCTGGAGGGATGAGCACTCTGCTATCGGACAGGCTGTCAACACCCCTCCCTCATCCTGGTCCTGCCACTGGGGTCCAACACAGAGCTCACATGAGATGACCAAGCAAGGTCTGCCAGGCTGGGCTCAGCCCCAGTGCACAGCCTGCCACTGCTCCCTCACCATCATCTCAGCTCTGACAGAGTTAAATCCTTTCAACCATTCAGAAAGGAAACCCTAGGCATGGCACTGAAGCTTTCCTGTTGGTGGGAACCAGTCAAATCATCCCACCCATCATCTTTCATTGACTATTAGCTCTCTTCCAAAGAAATGAGGGCTGTAGCCATCCCAGACAGAGACCTGCACAGTTGTGGTTACCCTGGAAGAAAGCCCTTTCCAGCTGAGAAACCTCACAGCCGCAGAGGAAGCTGTGGCAGAAGAAGGCAAGAACAAAGCCACTGGCCCCAAGCTGCTCACAGGCGTGGGCAGTACAAGGCAAGGCTGCAGCCAAGAATTCTGCCCTTGCCTCCCTGAGCACAGGGTACTTTTCCCCCAAACTAGGGTGGCCTCCACAGCCTTCCAGAGTCCCACTGCCTCTGCAAACATCTTTTATATTCTCTGTGCCTCTTCATTTCTAAGGGTCCCAGACCTAAGAGACCCCAAATAACAGGGACATCACCACTGGGCTGGCACGCAGTCCCTGCTACCCATCTGCCTGCATGCTCTGCACCCAGCAAACCTGTGAACCCATCAAGTCAGACAGCTTTCTGGAAAACTAGGAAAGAAACCTCCATTGCAGCAGAAACCAGGCCACAGACCTGAGATGTCATGGGGAAGAAAGGCAGCAGGTTCATCACAGCAAGGAAGACATCAGTTAATTAAGGCACATGTTCATGTCATTATACAGCACAGCTCCAAGACACACTTTCAAGACCTCACAGAAGCATAATAAGTGCAATATTTAATTGACAATTTGTTTTTCCTTTAAGTTTGGGGAAAGGGTGTGGAGCCGTTCCTCCAGAGTAAGGCAGTTTGAGAGGTAGTGCCTTTGACCAGGTAAAGCAGCAAAGTATATAGTGGCAAGGAGGCACTTGGGATTGGGTTGGTTGTCCTCCTCCCCCCCCCCCCCCCCCCCAGCAAACTCATGCTGCCCTTTGGCTGGGTGTGAAAGCAAGATGACACTGAGGTACCCACCAAGGGCTGCTCATCCAGGGTCAGGACACTGCCCAGCCCCTCTCAGAAGCACTGAGTAATGGAGATGAAGTCAGAACAAGGGCACAAGCCCAGCCCGTGCCTGCCATGCTCATCTTACCCTTCTGCTACGGATGCTACCCACAGGCAAACATTGGCCCTCAGTGCCTGCCCTGGCACGTAGTCCAGGAGCAAATGCGCTGCCCCAAAAGGGTTAAGCATGGGGCACGGCTTCAGGGCTAGCCATCCCTGCAGAGAGGCAGCACAAAGCCAGGATTGTGAGAAATGAGGTCTTGCCAGCAACAGGCTGCAGTAGCAGAGCTGCACGCTGTACCAGCCACACAATGTGTGTTAAGCATGCCAGGCCAGGGTACAGCTGGCACCAAGATGCACACCAAAATCAGGTTGCCAGTCCCTTGCAGTTGGGGACAGCCAAAGGGATGCTAAAGCCCTCAGTTGCTCAGTGGCAGCCCCGCAGAGCAATGGCAGTGCCCTGCAAACTGCTGCATTCCCTCCCCACCTCTGCCTCCTAAAACAGCCCAAGTATTTTAGGATGTGGGTACAGCCACTCGGCTGCCACGGAGCCATGCAGCCAGACTATTTAGGGAGAGGCGTATTTATAGGGCATGAGAGACAGCACAGTCTATTCCTCACCCCCCACCCCTGCAGGCACAGGCACTCAGTGCAATAGAGCACAGCATGGGTTGCACCTTGTTGGTTAGCTAATGCTCCTGGCACACCTCAGTCCTACCCAAAACCCCACTGTCTGCCTTTTGGGAGCTCCCAGAACCCCACTGTCTGCTTTTTGGGAGCTCCCTTTCAGGGCTCGGGGCTCCAGCCAGCCCCCTATACTGCTCAGACCCATTTCACTGGCTGCAGAGCAGCCCTGTCCCAGTGATGGACACCAGTCAGCCCTCACAGGCAGCACAGGCAGAGCTGGAAGAGGGCACCAGGGCAAGTCTGATCCCTAAACACATCCCAGGAAGCTGTCCTATCCTGTACTCCAGGAGCAGCACAGCAAGAGTACGCAGCACTCTGGTGCCTCACCAGCTGTCACAGCCCCACTGTCACTCACTGTCCTGCCATAACACAGGAACTTTGCTTCCTTCAGGCTCAAAGGTCTCCAGGCCACAAGCCAAGCCTCACCCTGGTGACGTGCAGGCATTACGGACAGAGGGGCTCTCATGCCAATGGGCAAAGACAGCTCACATCACAAACAGGCAGGCAACTCCAGCAACAAGTCAGTGCCACAGCCATCGCGGGTCCCCACCTGCAATGGCTGGGATGCCACAGGCAGCTACAAGCACTGCGGCCAGCACAATAAGGCTTTGCAGTGCCATCGCAGTGGCGTTCCTGGCAGCAGATGAGACACAGGCAGCGGCTGCCAAAATCTGCTGCAACAAGGATGCATCCAGATTCCCACACTAGCTTGCTTCCACCCGGGCTGCAGAGCATGCCCAGCTGCCAAAGTGCTGGGGTAGAAAAGCAGGAGCAAAAACTGTGGGGGGAAGGAGGGAATACTTGCTGAAAAGACTTGCTTAAGAGCAAGAAGTGTGTTACACACAATTACTGCTCAAGTACAATCATTGTACTGGTGTTACACAGCATAGCTGGGGAGTTACAGCACAGAAGAAAGAAAGATCAGGAAGGGAGGAGAAAGGAGATGCTGAGGACTGCATCAGATGTACCAACTCTGCACTCACCTCCCAGCTGCCTGAAAACCCCAAGGGGAAAAAAAAAAAAAAGGATAGCTGAATGAGAAATCCCAAATGCTGAAGGATCAAAGAGCAGGTTCTAAACATTCAGGCTTCTTGAGAAAGGCTGGAAAGAAAACCTGCCCTCCTTGTACACGCTTGCTGTACCTGAGCTTGCTCTACACACTATGGGCACCTGTACTTTGATCTGCAGTTCCTGCATGCTGCAATGGTCTAATACAGGCTTTGAAATAAAACAGTCGGAGTAATGGTGCTGAAGCAGTAATAACCTCCTCTTAAATATTTCAAAATCCTTCCTAAGTAGTACTTTACTTCCTCTGAGCATTGCATTTCACCTTANCGGGGCGGGACGGGGCGGGGGGAGGTCGGGACGGGGCGGGCTCTTAAGGAGGCGCTGCGGCGGCCGTGGGCGTAGCGGGGGCTGTCCGCGTGTGGGGCGTGGCGGGGGGTTGGCCGCGCTGCCCCCCCCGGGGGTACCCCCACGTGTGTACCCACAGTCGGGTGCAACCGCCTCACGTGTACCCTCTCCCACTCAGGTACACCTAGACAGGCTATCTCCCCACAAGTGCCCACCTCCCCAGGCAGGGAACCCCCACTCAAGTACAACCCCATGATCACCCTCACGTGCACCCCCCTCACGGGCAGGGTCCCCACCAGGGAGCCCCCTGCACCCCACACCAGGGTGATATGCTGGCACTGCGGCGCACAGGCCACGTGCATCCTGCAGCTGCTGCCTGTGCCATCCCACTCTGTGGGGTGAGATGAGCCCCCAGCCCAGCCGAGACACCCCCACGGCCAGGGAAAGCAGCCAGGCCCTGCCAGCTCCGCAGGCACCCCACAGCCCATCCTACTCCTGCAGGGACGGCAGAGGCCAGGCCTGGCCGGTGCCGGGGCAGAAGGACCCCTTAAGCTCCGCCATGCGCCTCCTCGCTCTTATCTCCTTGGGCTAAAATTAACCCAGGACAAAGCTCAGCTCAGCTCTGGGCTCCCCCTCCTTCTCCAGAAAGAACAGAAGACAAGCGGCCCCTTTCCACACCCTGCTCCCCTTTCCTGGCCAGTGCCCACTGCCACCCCTGCTGTCCCCCGGGCTCTGCAGGACACGGGGTTGTCCCTCCTGGGACCTTCTGTCCCTACGCAAGCTGATAGGTTGCTGATGGCATCCCACGAGATGGGATTAGGACTGGCATGGGGTGGTTTAGGATGGCTGCTGATGGGATTTACCCACTGGGAAGGAGGGGGAGAGGAAATCATGGGCTTGGACATGCCGCCTGCTTATGGCTCCCGCATGCCAGAGCCTGTGTGTAGTGGGGAATGTGGCTGTTTCACACCTCTAGGCAGGTGGTAAGCAGCTGTCTGACCCTACCATGATGTGGTGACCTACAATTGACCCTCTTGGGTGAGCTCATTCCTGCCAAACCTCCTCAGAAAATGACTGCTGAGGCTAATCGCATGAACCCTGCCTGCTACCTGCTGCGTGGGAAGATCAAGGCTGCACAAGCAAGGGTCAAAATGGATACAGAGTCACCACCATGTGTCACACCAGAAGGCCACTGCAGGTGTTTCACACCAGCACTGCCTGAAAACACATCTGCTGAGTGAAGGGATGCAATGTGCTGAACGCACAATGCCTTGCCATAAACAGTAGCACCTCCATGGTGAAGAGCAGCTCCTTTCAAACAAGGAGGATGGGGATGAGATGTGGGAGCTGCTGCCAAGTCACTAGCCACCCTGGAGAATCCAGAGACCACAGGAACGTGTGTGCCTCCAGGGTGTACAGAGACGTGAGTAGAAAAAGGGTAAAACAATCAACAGCACAGAAAGGATGCAATCTGATGGAAATGCATTAATGGAGTATGAGATGGCTAGTAATAAAAACAATGAAAGCAACAGTCATCTACAGCTATAATTGGTACACAGGGAGACGACATCAGAATCAGTAAGAGGAGGGTAGGGACACCGATAGAGGGATGTGATAAGTACGTGTAGCACCACGATATAAGAAAGCCAGTACACTGCTTGAGCACGTTAGAAGGCAAAAGCCTGAGTGACGATATAAGAAAGAGGGTAACGCAATCTAGAAATATGGTAGAGGTAATTTAAAGAGTGCTATAGAGAACGTTACATTCTCATGAAGACAAGAAAGACACGATACTGCTGCGTTGGTATGAGCGCACAACCGGGGTGCCTAAAGCCGCGCTGCGCGTGCNCCAGGCACAGCCTCACAGCTCCTCAGGGTTCACTCGCAAGACTTGGGGAAGGGAGGTTATCATGGTTACCACAGTCTTCATATATTGTCAGAATAGGCAGCTAATTAGGTCACATTATAATTAGCCTGAGCTGCAGACTTCCTGGTCCTTCGGCCAAAAAAATACCCACCCTGAGAGCTGCCCGCACCCAGCAGCCCCCACATGCTCCTGTACAGCCCTAGCACCCGCAGCAGATACACACAACTCACCTCCAGGGAAGTGGGGCCAAAACAGAGGGATGCTGCCAAGAGGAGGCTTGGACAAGAGGGGGAAAGTGAACCCAACTGTGGCAGCAGGAGCAAGGAGCATCATTTCTGCTTTGGAAGGATGCTCCCAGCACAGCTGGCAGCACACAGCACCTGGACGGAGCACTGGATTTTGGGAAGTTCCATGTTCAGACAAACTCTTCGCTTCCACCCTGGCCAGGGTGGTCACAGCCACCAGCTGTACCATGGGACACCCCGACAGATGCAAGAGCAGCTGCTATCACCAGCAACTCCCTCTTCCTGGCTAGAGCACCCTGACCCAGCCCACACCATGCCCAGGTCCCACAGGCCTAAGTTTAGTCTGATTTACAAGACCCACTAAACTAAGAAAAAGCACTTTTGGACAGAAAGTCTCATAGTGGAAGCCTGGCTTCCCATGGCAGCGAGAAGATACATCCCTGTCTGTCAAAGGCTTATTTCTTACCATTAGTAAGAAAGATCCCAGGTTGTGGTAGCCAGGGCAAATAAGCCATATAGAGAATAAAAGCCTTAATCACATTAACTCAAGCTCTGACTGGCAGGAATTAAAGGGAATATTTCCTCTCCTCATGGAGCATGTGGTATGGGCCAATACTTGAAACAGGTCACTGGCAGCAGATGGAGCAAATGCCAGATGCCTATAACAGTGTGAAAACGAGGACAGGGTTTTCCATCCGCCTGTCCGGGGAGCACAGGGGAACACGCAGCCCAGCTTCTTCCCCTTTTGGCATGGCTGGCCAAAGCTCAGCTGCAATACTCCTCACAGGGTGCACAATGTTTTCCAGCTACATTGACCAGCTGATTAGTATTCAACTGCAAAGCCTAGGTTCCCCTGCTTACAAGGCCGGTGTTTAATGAGCTCATTGTTGAAAAATTCAGCTGCAATTCAGCTCTTCCACTTTTTATTTCCCAAACCACCACTGTTCCTTTCCTTATCCCGATTGAGGCAGTGCTGCTGCCAGCTCTGGGCTCTCGCTCACAGCTTTTTGGCACTGCAGCTTCCAGCATCAGTTGTCCTCCTGCCCTCACAGCACCATGTCTCAGCCCTCCGCAGAGTGGGATCCTCTTTAAACATCATCAAAAAGGGGGCAGGAGGAAGCAGAGCAGCAGTCTCACCCAGACCACCTCCCTTTCCGCGCCCAGCTGCCGACATGATGCTGCCCATGCAACAAAGAACTCCGGTGAGCTCACAAAAGCCCATTGCCTGGTCTCCCACAGCGACAGCCCTGGCTGTGGCCAGTGACACCCTGCAGCGTTGGGAGCTAGAAGCATTCAACCAGGCTCTTGGTCTCCTCACAATGGCCTCAGCCTCCAGGGTGCCCAAGGCAGCTTTCAAGTAGGAGGAAGAGGCTCTAACAAGTTACAAATCCTGCTGCAGTCACCTCCACTAGCTGAAATAGGTTTTTGCACCCTGCTGTGACAGCCCACATTGCACCTCTGTGGCCCTGCCTCCTTGTGCCTGGCATCAGCTCACCACCAGTCCAACAGCCCTGCCTGCAGCCGGCTGGCACATGTGGCTGCCTGCCTGACCCCTCTCCTTGAGGCTGGGAGAACGTCAGTCTCCAGGACTACAGGGTTTTCTACTGCTGGAGGGAAACCTGAGCACAAGTAATCAAAGCTACCCAGGCACAGCCCAACTGCAAGAACCAGGACGGGGCTCATGGGTGAGAGACACAGGCTAGATCATTGCCACAAGAAGGGCCAAGCCTTTCTGCTTACAGAAGCAGCTCTCCATATTGGCACCAGCAGCTTGACTTTAATACAAACCTTCCTGCTGGGAAGGGATCTCCATCCCAGCCTCCAAGAAGGGGGAAGCAAGAGAAAACTGTGCTCGAGCTTTGTCTGGGTGCATGGGAGGGAGAAGAAAGCTTGGCAAATTGAACCATGGATGGAGTTACAGCACTCCCAGGCAGAGCCAGCAAAGTTGCTGGGGATGTTTGAGGTCACAGTTGCTAAAGGCAGATGTCCAGCATCACTGCAAGGCCCTGGGACACAGGCCCACAAGGTGCCCCAGGGTGTGGGGCAGCAGTGCCTGTGCTCTCCCAGCCCCCCATCCCACCCAGAGTGTACCCCAAAGACACAGCTAGTGGGTGCCACCACAAATAACCATCACACTGAACCTAGGTAGATCGGAGGCAATCCCAGGCCATGAGCTAAGCACAGGACTGAGCTCTAGCCCCGAGTCTGAGGCGAACACTACGAATCGCCTCCAAAGCACAGGGACAATATGGGGATCAGATGGCTCTAGTAACCCTCCGCAGCTTCTTATAACCCGACCGCAAAACCGCGGAGAAATGCAAACATTTCGCCAAGAGCAGGCAGCCTCTCTCCAGATGTGCCCCCGGGGAAAAGCGCTGGGACGGTCTGCGGAGGGAAGGCAGAGCCCCAAATCCGACAGGAGAGCCCGCGGGTCCGGGGCAGGCGAGCCCGC
>VZTL01062416.1:0-44428 GCA_013400535.1 Scopus umbretta | reverse complement strand
ATGAATGTAAGAGAATGCAGAATGGAAACATCACATTGTATACTCTACACAAACAACATGTCTTGAGCAGCATCCACATTCCTTTTTTTTTAAAAAATCTTTCTTTAAAGGTTGATCTCCTAAACTATTCTTAGAATAGATAAGTTCCCTGCACAGTGGATTTAAGCCTATTTTATAATAAGATCACTTTTCTTTGTTAGCTTCTGTAAATCTTCCGAAAGTATTCAACAGACCACAATAGCCTACAGACACAGGCTGAAAAAACTGTAACAGGATGGTTTGAATTTTCTTTTCTGCTAACCATTAGGCATGATATTTACTAATGCAGGATACCTCATGAACACAAATAAGGGAGTAAAAGGAAGGGGGCATATATTTAATCCTGGAATTTTTGTAAGTTTCTAATGCAAACATACTTTCTGCTTTCTACCTTTGTTGCATTGCTGAAAAAGTAAGCAGCACTGGGTGGATATCAAGCACAGCATTCAGAATTCATTTATTGGGTTTCTACACATACTAGAGGAATGAAGTGCAACCAAGTTTTCTGACCCAGCTTTATCACCCATCTGTGTAAGCTGGAGGGCATGAGAACTTTTTTATCTGCTTGAAATAGATCAAGACTCATTTGAAAATAAAGTTTTCATTAAGCAGACTCTTGAGAGAGAACTGATGTAGTCTCAAGGGTTAAAAATACAGAGCTAGCCAGTATTGCTGGTAAAAGGTATTAGATGCGAAGACATAACCCCCCCCAAATTTTAACTTTAGAAGAATCTCAGTCGAAGCATGGGATACACATGAAACACTGAACAAACATAGGCAGAGCTGATACTGACCACAAACATCTAAATGACATTCACAGCTTTATGTAGGCAGACATGGTACAGACACACACAGAAAGAAGACAAAGTTTAAATGAATCAATTTTGGGTTTAGTATTACACTAATTCAGTAAAGAATACAGGAGAGAAAACCTGTATATAGTTCAATATGTAATCTCATGAACAACATGCGTTATTTTTCTTTCTTTGGTGTAAATTAACAATATCAACAATTATTGACGAAATAGAGAACAAATGTTTCTAATTTCAGTTGTTTCTGTCTCTCTTTCAGTGGTTGGTCAGTATACCCTCCAAGATGAAAGGTAATGGAAGCTATGAAAACTTTTAGGTAGTTACTTCAACGAAGTTGCAGAGATAGATCAACTGTACCTAGGTGATTCAGCAGCTAAACAGAACATGAAAGCCACACCTTTGAGCCAGTAATTTTACTTTATTTACTTCCATTTTGCAAATGAACTACAAAAGCCCGGTAAAAGCTCTTCATGAGAACGGTTATGTTAAATTATGTTAAACGGTTAAATTTTCAGATTCCTTACAGCTTAAAAGGTACACTTTTATACAATAAACTCATGTTAACATTGTTGTAAAAATTAAGCTTTATGGGTAGGAAAACTATATGAAGATCATAATACTAAGTTAGTATTTACAGCTTTCATTAAATTTACAGATATATTAGAAATGTTTCAGTAAAAAAGGAAATCTACTTTTGTCAAAATTTCCTTATATCTACCCAGAAAGAAAGCAGGAAAACTTTCAAACCAAAGACAAAGCTTTCTGACAGATAGGAGAAAATGAAAACAGAACACCGTACTGAGAAGTTCTGAGAAAATATAATACAAACATGAGCTGACAAGCATGCCAATGCATTTCACATATATGCTGATACAAATTATTTGCATTTACTTCTAAGAGCATTATATAAAGGATTTTTCTAAAAAAGAAGCAAGATGTTATTTTGTATTTCTAATTTTATAACTCAGATATCCACAATAAAGACTTAATTAATCTTATTTTCCAATTAAGGTGCTATTTCAAAAACAAATTACTGAATGGTTAAACTATTATGCAGCTTTAATTTCCTAATACAGTTATTCATAGATTTAGGCTTGCTAAGGTAAAAAGGTCTTTCTTTTTCAGTGAAGAACTGCTGATACACAATCATCTCAAAATACTGCTCAATTATAGTAATTAAAAAAATAAATTAAATCAGTCTTCATTTAAACAGTGAGTTCTGTAAAGGAATAATTCTGCAGGCCAAAACAACATTTCCAGATATCTCTTCCTTTCATTCACCAAGATCAACTGGTTCCCAGGTACTACCTGCAACTTTTTGTAGTGGAAGGTAACCTCTGTTTTTCTGAAAACAAGTGCCAGCCACAGTTTGGAAGAGATCATGAAATCCTACCTAAGCATTTCATCAAACTCGCTGAGCTTGCCCCTGTTTCAGATCCTACCACTGATATAACAAGTTGCTACCTCATCCCGCTGTAGTATCACTGGGCAGCTATCACATTATCTGCAAAGCCAAAATCCAGGAAATGGCATATTTTACCATTCACCCTTTCTGGAAGTGAAGAGAAAAACAGCACCAATATTTTCTTAAAGCTATTTAATGTTTTTCTTCTCTAGCATCACTGCAAATGCCTGTCATTTGTACTACTGGTTCATTGTTATTACATAATAATTGGCAAAGACAAATTTGAGACAGGGACATTTAGCTACATACATTTGCTTTTATATAATCACACATAATCTATGTTTTACACAGAGACTGTATTTTACACTAAAATAGAACAGAAGTCAAGACACTAAGGGGTGAGAGGTTCTCCAAGTACTACTGATAATGTACAAGCTACTTCAATTCCCTCACGTAACACAGAAAAAAGTTCCTGCCTTGCAGTCAAACACAGAATAAAACCTTCTTACATGGCAATATATGGGAGACATTATAAATACTAGCTGTTGACACCCGAGAAGCTCAGACCAAAACAATCAACCAGACACACTATCAGTACAACACAATTAGGCACTGTGGTATGCCTTAACTGTTGCTAAGAATGAAGCAGATTAAGAGATCAAGGAAAAATGGTTTCATCTGAAGCTGATGAAGATTTTGGCTGCCAGAGATGAAAACCTATCTAAGCATCCATCTGAAATAGCCTTTTTTTTGCCAATATAGGTTACTTTTAACTTCTGACAGAATAAAGAGATTTTATTCTGACGTAATAAAAAACTTCTAACATTACAAAATGATTGTTAAAACATGACTAAATTCACACAAAGCAACATGAGAAAACCTGTGACTCACCACCACGGCAGTTAGCATACGCATCAGCTTAGGTCTTTTTTATGCTGTCTTGTCGCTTGCTGCCCCACAGAAGGAACCAGAAGCACTTGAAGAACTCTCTCATACCAAGAGCAACTCTTATTTTTTTCAAAATGCATTTACCTAATAACTGCTATGCTTAGCTGAAGAATATGTTTCTTAGATGTACCATGTTCTTGTCCCTATGCAAGAAACATGTTCACATGATGCACTGAGACTTAAGACATTTCTGGGCCTACTAGATCTCACAGCCATATAATTTTCTATCCCAACAAACAGTTTGCTCTAAAGCAAACATATCCTGAATCGTATTCTTGCATGTGGTGGTTGTGAACTTTATGGCCTCTTAGTAGGCTTCATACATAATTCAGCTGCAATCTGGAAAAGGTAGTCTGCCTTTGGAGCTGACTGGTATTTTGAAGACCAATTGCTTGAGCTCCACCTGGTATATTAACTTGGTTAAATACATTCCAAGATGTTGCACTTAAGCACAAATAGGAAAAAAAATTCCAAGCCTATTCATGGTCTATCTGTAATTTGGACACATTTTAGATAAAGATTAATGGAACACAACTAATAATATCTGTTACCTGTTTACCTCCAGATTTGCATCATAACTTTATCACTATTACCCCAGCTTCTGCTTACCCTTGTTTCCTTCCCATTTACACTAAACTGTATGAAAGAGAGGCAAAACATGCAGTTGCTGTTTGAAGGTATCTCTACATTGACTAGAAGCCAACATGCATGCATTCATTAGCCCGGTAAAAGNGCCAACATGCATGCATTCATTAGCCCGGTAAAAGACTTAACAGAATACACAGGTGATCGTTAATGCTGTTTTTCCTTAGGATGTACTGATTCGTATATCCCAGTCCACGATTTTCAAAAGCCTTTTAACTTGCTCTTTGTATAAGCACATTTGGAAAGGGAGAGAGCTTAAAACCGGATAGTAGGCTTGGGCCTGGAGAGAACTACACAGAACACAGTTATATAAACCTGCTTTATGGGCAACGTTGAAAATATTGAAATGTAAATGATCCAAACATTTCTTTTTATCTTCATATCCTCTTTTTATCTTCATGATAACTAGAACTGGAATAAAAGGCTTTCCCCTCTACTGACACTGCAAATTAAATGCTATTCTTTGTTTCAGGGAAATAGCTCTTTCCAAACCTGACCATGCCAGAGTGAAACAGAGCACCTATGTGAGAAGAAGTCTCCAGTTGTCATAACATAGGTATATTCTCAAAGATAAAGTCTGGCTGGTTGGATATATACTTCACAACTTTTCAGTGTCATGAAAGGTTTCATTACTGTCCAAGAATTACAAAGCATTCATCAGTTCTCAGATTGTTCTTAAAAACAGAAGGAAAAATAAGAGAATTGTGGAAAGGATGAAGCAGACCAGCAGCCAAACTAGCCACAGAACACAGACTTCTTCTGGCACAGCTATAGAAAAATTGAACAGAAAATTACACAGCAGAACACATACAGGGAGCAGTGAAGGGCATGGTTTCTATGAGTGACATTTAAAGATGGCTAAGCCTGGGCTTTTCCTCAGACTATCTGTGTGTGGGAGATTCAAGAGCAGGGCTTCAGCACAACTCCTTTTCTCCTAGACTCATTACAAATTGAGAAACAAAGACACTAGTTTCAAGCAGTCTTATGAAATCATTATTTATGTTTGAGAACTGTACTTCTCTATCATATATAAATAGCACTTAAATTTCGCTGAAATTATCAGAATTTTAAAAAGTATTTGGGATTGTGAGCCTATTTAGGATTAAATAAATTTATATTCTTAGAATCAAAATCAGAATTCCAGAAGAATACAAGAATATTAAAATGTTTGAAAGTTACTTCCAAAATTCCATCCAGAATTTGGAAAGAAAAGTGTTTGTTATTTAAATGAAAGACTAAGAAAAGGACAGTTAATTTATCAATGCATAATATCTCTATTTAATGTATTTCTGCTAAAACTATCTCAGCTCCCACATCATATAGCTTTGAAAAGCTTTGGGACTGACAATTTTGTGGCCTCAGTGTGTCAGCCCCTCAGAACTGTTACATTCTCCCAGGCTAAAAAACCACAAATCTCTCATAAGGTATATAAAAAAAACAAAGCATGTAGCAGTGCATTAGTTAAAATAAAAAAAAAGAAAATATACAGCATTTCTTGGGGTCAACTAAAATACAAGTCTTTGCTATGCAGCATGAATACACAAAAAGGCAGACAAGTGCTAAAGTTATTAAGTGCGGTTTGGTTGGGGCATTTGTCTGTGTCCAGAGTGAGATGCAGTAGGAAGGGGAAAAGAGAAACAGAAGTTCGTTTTCAAATGTTTTCAAATAAAAAATAAATTAGGAAAAAATGGTTTTCTAAAGCACTACTACTAAATAACAACACAATTAAAATAGTTTTGTTTCTTACAAACAAAGCTTATGAAGGTTTTATTGCAAACATGAAATGATTTATTTCATTAATGAATTCTTTTTCTTTGTAATAAAACGATGTACAGTCTGTATCTGCTAGCGATCCAGGTCCTCTGTGTTTGCTGCCACATTACTTCGCTTGCCTTGTTTTGGCAGATGCATGAAGCAAAATCAGATTCTAACAGTTTGACCTCTCTCACTTCTTATGTTCTCTAGGGGATAATAAAATCCAAGATACAATCCCACAGCAGTTAATGAAGCTTAACCTCACACCCTCTTAATTACCAATGCATTACACCAACTATAGGCATCATACTCCTCTCTAAGCTATTTTACAATGCTGAAGAAGTACTACTGTGCTATTATTTAGCAACATAATCCAAGCTGTATGTGAAATCCCTCTTATACAAAAACCTTTGATCCTTATGGGTTTCAATAACTGTATAATTAATAGTACTTAAGAATTTAAAACATTATCTATTTATGTATCAATAAGTATGTTGTTCACAGGGTTTTATGCAACTATTTTGCAATGCAATATCGTGACAGGTATGATTAAAGAAATGTGAAATAAAAAAATATTAAAGGGAGTCCGGCTCACTGTTGATCTCTAATTGCAACCCTGTTTAAATAGTTTAAACTCACATGAGTTTAAGGCTCTTTTTCATTATGTTAATTTTTAGTATTTAAAGGACACCAGATGGTAAGTCAGGAAGGGTAAATATTTTCTTTTCAATAATGTATTATATAAATGTCAGTTTAAAGGGCCCTGCCCCCAAAAGGGGGCAGGATTCTATTTTGATTGTAAACACTTGTGAAGACAAGGCCTATTGTTAAAGAACACAAATGACTGGATACAGAATTTTTCTCCTTTCAGTGGCCCTTGTACAACAATTTATTTCCATCTCCAGGTAAGGCTGTTCTACTGAAATTCTTCTTTGACATTCAAAAGGACCAAATGGATGTCAACCCAGGGTAACAGAGAATTGTGTGAAGAGAAGAGGGAAGTAATATTCCTCTGTTTTATGAAATAAAAAAGGTTAATTGAAAGTACTCTAAGGGATGGTTTTTTAACCCATGAGAATATATCCTCTTTTTCACATACACAAAAGTAAACCCTTAGTCAAGGCATACTACTTTCTGCTATAACTTCCTTGCACTATGGCTCCATTTCACAACATTAAAACTTAGGAATGCATATGAGAAGAATAGATGATTTTTTTTTTTTTAATTAACTTCATCTTTTTCTGAATCAGTTCATGATGCTTAAGCAAGCAAAAGATAAATACAACAAAAAAGATAATTAAAAAAGTAATGTGAAAAAACTAAATAAAAATGAGAGTGCCCTTCTCCAAAATTCTGTAGACTATACTGTGGTATATGATGCACTGGCCTAACCAGACTCAGTAATAACAACATTATTCATGAACACCTTTAGAAATGAGCACTGTAAGCAATAGTTCACTAATTGAACAAATCAATTCTACAAAAATAGTTATTTGTGAACATTGAGGCTTAAACATATGTTTTTTTTAAGACACTATTTTTATGATACATTTAACAGGCTAAGATCTGTGTTTAAAAACAAACATAGCTTCACAACTAAGATAATGAAAGAAAATATCCTAATAAACAGCCAAGGATTGGTAGATAGGACTCCTGAAATTCAAGCCAAACATTTATTTCCCCTGGTTCTGGAAAATCTTTTTATTAGATTGGTCTGAACTTTTGACAGACTAAGCTTTAAACTTTAGAGTTTTCAGTGTGGGTACTACTTAAAAGGATTTAATTCTTTTTAAACAGAAGCAATCAGTTTTTGGCAGCATCTCTTTCACACCCATACAACTTCTCTGTCAATTTATAACATAGTTTTTTAATGCAGCTAATATTACAATATAATTAAAATATTTGCATTTTAATATGGAAAAATGTAAAATAGATATTCCATTTACCCAACATGCAAGCAAGAAAAGTAAACAAATGAGCAAGAGCTATATAATAAAGAAATTAGATTTTTCAAAGGAACTTTCAAACTGCGACAGCTGCCAGGGTTAGCTTCAACCCTAGTCTTTGTACCACAAGGCTATCTTTACTTCAGAAAGAGAGATAAAAGGTGGTAGGAAAGTTCACTGGTGCTGTAACTGTAAATGGATTTCTGTGGACTAAGTGGCAACATTTAACAGCATGCAGCAGCTGAATCACTGTAACAAGCTCACGTATTTTGAAAACACAATCGGGGAAAAAAAGATAATAGGAATGTAGCCCTGCTTGCATTTATATTTTTACCTTTCAAGTTTGTTATGCTTTTAATTTCTTTATGTAGCATCTCAAAATGTCAGATGACAGAAAAAAATACCTCTTGCCATTCATACACAGCTTCCTTCACAACAACAGATAGCGAAAAGACAGGAAGGAGTTAGAATGGGACTTTTTGAAAGTGGAAGCTTGGAAAGCCCTGGTCACCAGCCTGATCATTTCTTCCAGGTTTGCATTCTTCCTTTTGACAAAACAATGTTTTAGAGTCATATCTCTGAGGGAAAAATGTAAGCATCATGTACTCTGCTGCAATAAAAAAGTCCATGTAGACAGCTATGCTTTCTTTCAAGAGGTTGTTTGCATATACAGTGATACAACACTGAAGCTCAGTGGGTTGTTTATTGTTGATTTTTAAATAACCCTGGAAATAACAAAAAGTACATTTTGCCAGATTCTTTCTGCATTCATCTTTTCAGTGGGAAAAGAGTAAGTGTGCACTTCATGTTCTTCAGGTCTGCTCAGTATAACCAGCTCGCTGGAGATGGAATTTTCTCAGTCTTTTCCAAATGACATACTTAAGCAAAATGCCATATTTAAAATATACTTTCACTTTTGTTTTAGAGATCTTTTCAGCTTGGTAGGAATTTTTAAAGAACTTGTTCCTGCAGGGTTTTTTTTACTCTTTCCCCTATTGTTTTTTAATAACCATTACACTTCTCTACGTGCACCTCTCAGCTTTGCCACAAAGTGACCTTTGCTGTGGTTCCCTAGACCACTAGTGTGGTTTCTCCTGATTGAGTTGTTTTCAGGATATGTCCAACAAACACAGTGAAGCTGTGTATCTGATACATGGGCACACTAAGGGCTTTAGTACTTAAGAGAATCTTCTGTACAGTTTTTCAGAGCACAAACTGTTTGCACATTGTTCATTTTCAAACCTGGAAGTAAAATGACACCAGATGTACAAGGTAAATACCACTTAATGCCTTAGTATGGTAAGCCTCAAAGGACTTTATTGGGGGCAGAATTTTGGGGAATGCATTTCCTTCTAAGAAGGTTATCCTCTATAGCAGAGGTAAGAAAAGCATCCCCACCATAAGCAGCAGGCTCATATACTATGTCAACGTAAGTTTTGAAGGATGTGCTCTTTATCCTCTCTTCTTGTAAGCAAACCACCAAAAGACAACCTCAACAGAGTCCAGAAGTCTCCTGTAATAAAATTTGCAGCTTGAAAACAGAAATTCCATAAAAATGCAGTAATCACACGAAGTGTTCTTCAACTCTTCCACAGGAGATGAACAGATGTAGCTCTAGAAAGCAGTTCTGGACCTCCTACTCTTCTGCCTCAGGCTTCCAGGTTCCCAGTGCAATGGTCATTGAGGTAACATTGGCCAGGAACCCACAGCTTCAGGGGATGCTGGTTGCCATTTCCCAGCATCTACAACGACCAGTAAGTCTTCCTCTTGAGACAAGCTTTGCACAGGCTCCGCAGTAAAAGCATCTTAGAGAGCGCTCTTTATTGTCAAGATGAGCTCATAACTGGCAAATGTAATCCAATTTTTTCTCATTAAAACACGTGAGAATCAGTTCTCCCCCAAGGTGTAGATAAAATAATTACTCAGGAAAAAAGGCAAAGAAATTCCTATAGAGGCAGTTTAGGCAGTTCTAGAGTTTTAGTGCCAAATCTGAGGTAGGAAATGTGAGAAATATAGAAATGCAGCCACCACAGATAAAGAATTTTTTTTTTTTTTTAAGATTGGAACAATACCTTGTCACTAACAAGGAGAAGGGGCATAAAGAAGTCCGTCGTTACATAGTTACTGTACTTTTATGGCTTCCAGAAGCCAGTTTGGTACCCAGCCTAACATGGAGTGGATGCAAGCCTGTTCTAATTTTGGCTACAGTGATGTTCAAAGAAATATTCAAACCCCTTACTTGCTGTTTCTTACGAAAAGCATAACAGTATTTAAGATAAGATTTCCTCTGTAACAAATATACCCATATACTCAAAATTTGTATGTTCTAAACACATACACTATATGCAACTTCAAAATAGTTGGCATTAGAACGCTGAATTATATAAAAAATATATAGCCACTAAAACACAGTGAAGTTAAGGAAATAGATACAAGAAAAAAAAACATCAGTTTTATTAGTTTCTCTTTGTTTTTAAGCTTGGGCACATAACAGCCATTCATAATTTGTAGTCTAAACTTAATAAGGTATGGTACTGAAAATGGAGTGTTAAGATACAATGTTTTCTTCAGTCATTTTATTATTAGTTTTCCATTTACTGATGCAATTGGTTTTATTTTATGACCTATCAGAGAAGTATACCATACTATTTCTTATATTGTAGTCTACTCCCAGTTCTTATGCCCTTATAGTAAAAAGTTGCCTTTTGTTGAAGAATATAGGTTGAACAGAAAAGCTCTCAAATGTTTAAAATACTTTCTAAAAAACAGCATGTATACAGTTCTGGAGGTTTTACCAGAGGTGTATAATTTTTCAGCATTACGTCTTAATGCCATTTCCTGAAGGAGCTTTGACTACAAAAGGCATGAATATGTTTTCAAAGGATGATGGATAAATTGGTGGGTGGTAGTATAATATATCTTAGGCAGCTGATCAGGGCTTTTTATCCTCTGCTTGTCTTTTAGTTACACACAATTTCAAGATAATTATGGTCTATAAGAATGTCTTTTCCCCTTCCTACTACCAGCAATATTTGTCTTGGTTATAGGTTCAAGAAACTTCCAATCACATCATAAAATTAGAATAGGGCAATTATGGCAGCTCAGCAGAAAACTGAATGTATAAATAGACTGACCACACAATATGGACATGAGGCAGTTAAGAAACTGCCTTTATGTAAAATACCAGTTAATTAGAATACTAGCTACAGAATACACTGAATCCATACCTGGATTTTATAAAACAAAAAGCAATCATAAAAATGTATAATTGGGGTCGATATATATGAAGTTTATGTTGCCTTTCCAGTAAAGAACACAGTCCAATCAGATACTGAAAATTAATTAATTACTAATGTCATTAAATAAAATGCAATGTTATTCAACAGTCAGATATGTTATATTAAAATCACGACTTGGTGGAGACATCCAAATCCCAAACAGCTCATTTTTATGACAGGAGAGGACGTTCTGAAGCATCTGGAGGTCCTCTCTTTTAAAAGTCAAGTGAGACAGTCATAGGAAAAATTCCTCTACCTCTGTGATTTGGAGACCTAACTGTGGCCAATGCCAGTCTTAGATTGACTTTTTCCAGGTGAGGCAATAATGTTTTTTAGGTAACTCATATTGGCATTTCAAGAAGTGCCTAAGCTTTCCAAGTGTGAAAGTACACCATTTTTTAGATTGATGTCTAGCATATTACAGAGTTACTTCACTGAAGCAATTTCAAGACAGCAATACAAATCAGAGAAATCAACTCTACTGTGCCTTGTCTGTTAAGCAAAGGAGTGTTGAATAGTCAAGGTAAGAGCAGAAAAGCATATACAAGGGTACTGTTGGATATATAAACACACAAATGGAGGAAGAAAACAAGACCAAATTATGTTTTCCTCATCTTTCCTGTAGTAATATTGTCCATCAATTTATAATATCTTACAGTAACACCATTATGGAGTTATAACAGAGGAATGCAGTATTATTACCTAGTGTCTGCCCCTGAAAAATAAGAAGGAAAACTTACTGCAAATCAGACAACAGAGCTCAGTAAGTCACACTGAACTAACTGACCACAAACTCAAACTGGTACAAGAAGGATAGATGTACGTAACAATGTCTGTTGATTAACTTGTTAAAGCATAAAGAACAGAAGCTAGGAAAAATATGACATGCTATGAACAATAGAGTCAAAGGTGAATGAAAGAAGAATAAAATGTATGTTAGCTACTCCATTTTAAAAAAATTTAATGCAATGCAATAAAAATATTAATTTGAAGAATTTTGATGAGAACAACAACCACAATGATCATGTATTGTACGGTCAGAGAGTCAATGACTTGATTATCAGCTATTTTAAACCATTATCAGTTATTTTAANCTGTGTTCAGTTTTGGGCCCCTCACTACAAGAAGGACATCGAGGTGCTGGAGCGTGTCCAGAGAAGAGCAACAAAGCTGGTGAAGGGCCTGGACAACAAGCCTTATGAGTAGCGGCTGAGGGAACTGGGGTTGTTTAGTCTGGAGAAGAGGAGGCTGAGGGGAGACCTTATCGCTCTCTACAACTTCCTGAAAGGAGGGTGTAAGGAGGTGGGTGTTGGTCTCTTTGCCCAAGTAACCAGCGATAGGACGAGGGGTAATGGCCTCAAGTTGCACCAGGGGAGGTTTAGACTGGATATTAGGAGAAACTTCTTTACTGAAAGAGTGGTGAGGCATTGGAACTGGCTGCCCAGGGAGGTGGTGGAGTCACCACCCCTGGAGGTGTTCAAAAAACGTGTGGATGTGGCACTCTAGGACATGGTTTAGTAGACAGTGTTTTGCGTTGATGGTTGGACTAGATGATCTCAGAGGTCTCTTCCAACCTTAATAATTCTATGATTCTAAATATTATTAAAAAATATAGCATGTTCTTATGTAATTCATACTTCACAATTAATTTCTAACCTATTTGTCTAGGCTACATTCTAAACCACAAGAACAAATGATAAAAATTTCACCCCTAAATGAACCCTCTCTAGGTTCAAGATCACAAAATAAATTATCAGATTTTTCATAACCACAATCATAGAATTTCATTAAGAATATACTTTTTCCTGAATACTGAAGATAATATTGAATAGATAAGGCACAGAATCTACCATCATAGACAGGAAAAAAGAAAAGTAATCATTTTTTCCAGAAACAGTCTCTGAAGACTCTTAAGGAAATAGCCAGACTTAACTTGTTGCACAAGTAATCAGTAAATTATACGTTACTTTTGATACTAGAAAAAAGCAGCCTTAGAAAGACATAAAATATATAATGAAATTTTATAAAATTATCCTCACACTTTAGCATTTTTTGCAGTGTTGATCAGGCTTTTTCCCTTGTATAATTTCCTTATAGTGGAAACTATCAGTGTTTGATTAGGAGCTCACTGAAGTCTGAAGGAACCTTTCTGTATGACCTGATCCAAAACTGACCATGTTTCCTAGTAAAAAAAAGACAGTCAGAATGAAAAGTACGTATAAAGAAAGTTGTAAAGATGTTAAATGATATTTTTCTTTCTATACGAAACTACAACAAATATCTACACAAATTGTGCACTGTTTCCACCACAATGTATTGTGCAGCAATACATTGCTGCTTAAGCAGCTTAACTACTCTTCCTGATAGGCAGGTGGAAGCTGTAAACACTTGGGTTTACTCAAACCATTCAACTAAGCCAGCTAGTCTGCCTGGTTTTCATCAATAATCAAAATAAAAGATAAGTAGGCTCCTAACCTGATTTGGCCTTGAGAGAATCTTACTCCGCTGCCCGTAGACAGAGGCTAGCAAGTTAAATCTAATTCCTAAATCTCGCTAGTGTAAATATTCCTGCACTTCCCAACACATTCTTATGAATCACCAAGATTAATTAATTTCTTACTACATGAGATACACACTTTAAAATGTATTTAAATTCATCAAGAGATACAGTTTACTTGTCAAAAGCTATGAGTCTTCTTTACCTTTAAGATGTTGTCAGGATGCTCTTTAGCAGAAGCAACAAACAAGTCATGTCCACAAACAATTCCCTCTGCGAGAAAATACTTGAACAACAAATTGGAGTAAAGACCGTATTTATCTTCCTCTGTGAAAACAAGAATGGTTGGAAATTTTTCTTTTTTGTTAGATAAATCACCCACCTGTATTTTCACAACACTATAAAGGCCCTCTTTTGGTCTACCTCCTAGAGTACAGAATGTACAACAGAGATAACAGGTAAAATATGATTGCAAACCTTTAAAAAATAATGCTTGATAATAACATATTCCTAATTTTTCAAGCCAGAGAAATAGTTCTCAATCCTGTATTTGATTCCAAGATATGGATGGGATACAGCAATAGTGCTATCTTCCTAACAAGATTTCCCATGAGTATCAACTATGATTACCGAAATCATGGTTTAATGGGGTTTTATTCATTTGGGAGAACTGTGTTAATATTTATATTCGTAATGCTTAAAATATTAATCAACTTGCTTAAAATATCTATTGATTGATGCTTTTAAAAATTTAATCATATTTGGCATGCTAAAGCTATATAAAGGTATCATTTCTTATAGAGACTTTCTTACATCTGCGTTTCTTTCAAAACTGTGAGAACTACAAAAATAGGCAAAACAAATGGACATACTGAAAAAACAGATAATTTGCAACACCATTTTTGAAAGCTAACCAGCACAAAATTATGAACACATACAAAAGACACATGAACTTACAGTTTAAGAAGTGAGACTATACTTGTTAAGAGACATTGTGAATACTAGCCTACTGAAATGAAAGTACAAACTCCCACTGACTTCAGAAACGCTAATATGTCTTTCAGCTTCTTTGTTTCAAGTTAAGTATCAAAAATTACCACAATTGGAAAGTCTTAATAAGCTTCATACAATTAAAACCTATCATAACTCAAAACTATGGGGGAAGTGAATGAGTAAATAACTGAAATGTGAACCATCTCTGATTTTCTTTATTTTTAGGAAATATAAACAATAGCAATGTCAATGCTAGCGAAAAACATTCCTAACAATGTAAGTACCCAATTAATTGCCCATTAAAATTTTAGATCATGCCCTTTGGAACAACATATTTCTGATATTTATTTAGAAAGATACCTGAAATATTTTGTTTGGGAGAAAAGTAAATGCAACAATCTAAGGCTTCACTTTTTCATCTGTTAATCTGGCTGCTGGAAGATAATACACAGGGATGTTGTAAATGTTGAAAAATATGGAGATACATTTTCTTTATACAGAATAAACAAGACTCTTAATCCATTCTTTATGTGACTTGGAAACAATTTCCTCCCTATGATGAATCACATATGAAAATATGAAAAGAAAAATCACAAAATCAATTAAAAAAAGGTTGAAAATAAGAAAGTTGTCATTCATATACAACTTGTAAAAAGTACTAAAGAAGGAAAACAGAAAGAATACAACTTTGATATGTACCAGAATACTATGTCTTGGAGCTTAAGAGTCAAAAAGAACCAATGAAGTGGAGTGGGAGGAAAGGAAGAAATGAGATATGTATCCAAAAATGAGAAAGAACCTTAATAGCAATGTGGGAACTTAAGAAACAAATCACAGAAAAACAGCATTGCACTGCTACACTCCTGATATCTTTCACAAGTACTGACACTTTCAGTGCTTAGATTAACAAGAGAAAGAAATTCAAACCACAAGTTTTCAAATTCATTGGAGAAGGAACAGTTGTCCCAGAGATATTCCTCATCCTCCATGGGATATTGGGCAAAACAATTTATTTTCTGCTTTTTTTATTTCACTTTTAAATTTAGTATTTGGGATACTTTTTTTTTTTTTAAGTTAAAAGGTATACACTTAAAATTTGGAAAATTTCTTTCATTTCTTGCTTCTTCCTTCTTCAGAATAATTCCTAAAGATATAACATCAAGATTACCTACTTCATTGTTGAGGAGAAATACTTATTTAAAAGTTTCCCTTTCATTAAATCCAATAAATGAACTAAACGATGCTCAATAACACAGTCACTAAGACAGGAAATTACATAAGACTGGGCAAACAAATAAGCCAAAGGGAATACAATAATTACAAACAGTATTGCTACTAGTACTAGCCATTGATATATCCAGCCTATTGTAGAGTCTGGGCATTTTAAGAACTCACATTGTGTAAATATAATTTACCTTTGAGACTGTTAACCTGCTCAGTAGGCCGTATTAGCCTTCTAATATACTTCCAATAACACATTTACCCTTTTTAAAAATAACGGTCTAGTGAAAAATATGAACAGATCAGTATCGTGAAAAGTACAGTACTGACAAATGTTTACTGTTGACAGCGCTGGGCTCCCTATTACAATTTCAGGAGGACTGATTACCAAAAGCATTACAGATTACAAACTGCAATTTCCTTGAAAGTTTGGAGCTCTTAATTAAATATCACATGCTTAAAAAGCCATTAATAGTGTTACTGAAGAACTGTTTTCCTAGTAACTCAGCTCCATACATTGCGCTGTGACTGAGGATGTAGGTCCATGTGCAAGACTAGGATGGAGACGAGCCAATTAGATAAAACTGAAGCATTCACAGTTGCAGAAGCAAAAAGTAGAAGTGACACTGTCTAGACTTTTGAAGAGGTATTACAGTCTTATTTTGTAAATATAGTATTTGGAGCCTGCTTAGATTTTAAACTGCTTCAACAAGAGGAAAAAAAAACCAAACATGTGCAGAGTAATTCTCCCTGATAACTGGAGTCCAGGAACACATACAGCTCCCGCCCCTGAAACCTTGGTGCTCTGTAGTTATTTATGCTTCAGTTGCTTACTGCAATATAATTGGTAAGATATTATTCACTATATATTGACTTCTATGTGCTAATCTCCACCTATGAAGCTCTCAATTTAGGAATCAAAGCCCTCTAGAAATCAAAGTGACAGCATGATATCTATTTATTAATTTTTTTTTTAATAAAAAATTGTCTGAGCTACCTGAAAGAAGCCATCAAGCTTCCTGGTGATCCCATATGATCACATCACTGCAGCAGATGTCAGTGGAGGGAGACAATTTTGTTAGACCTCCCTTTCTTTGAACAAAAGAGGAAAAGGAACACTAGATGGGTGCTCTGGAAGGATCTTCAGCTGTAACATTTACTTCATCCTTGGTGCATCAAAAATCTTGATTTCCTAATTTTTATGTACAGGTTAAAGTTCATCTTCATAATTTGAGGCACAGAAAAACTGATTTGTATTGCATATGGACAGGACTTAGAACTGACATTTAATGGAGTATAATCCAATCTCCCATTTAGTCCAAGTATTTTATGGTTTGCGTATGTGCCTGCAACTATACAGAGTGTCTTTCTGGATAATAATTTTTGATGTTGATTACTCCTTAGACAGTAAATACCATGCTCAATTTTGTGCCAAACATAACATGGGAACTCCATAAAGCATGGATAAAAGTAAGAAATCATACTGTGTGTTGATGATTATTTAACTAAACTAAGAAGAAATAAGGCTGTAGTAAAGAGGAATTTTTACTCAAATTTTATTTGAAATGCTGAAATGTTAAAACAAACTATAGAAGTGAAGCAATGTGGAGCAGGGATATAAACCCTTTTACTGACCTATCCAAGATTATAATTAATTTTGTTGAGTGGTAGACTTTGTAATATAATGGGACTAAAGAGGTTCTTATACTGCCATACACTTCCGAAACATATTTTGCAAAACAATAAGGAATTTTCAATTTAGCAAATTAAAAAAACATTTACATTTGGTGTAAGGACATATTATATTAGCATTAGCCTTTCCTTTAGTCTTCTCATATTGATTTTCATAACAGTAAACTTACAGTAAAAATAGGAAATGAACTACTGGAGAGTGATCTAAATATAAAACACCTCATAGCCTGCTACAGTACTCTAAGGATTAAATGTGTCTCAGAAAGCCTTTACAAACAGTGTATCTTGAATTGTTAAAGTCAATGCATCTGTAAGAATCCCTCAGTTCTTCAATTTGTCACATAGAGGATGGCTTTTTATTGATTCATTTCTAGGTCACTAAACTTTTGTGGTATTCAAAAGATCTAAAGTGCACCCATATGGGGCTTTTCTGATAGCATCCATTGTACCCTGGCTTCAATAGTTATGTTACTATTCAAAACCATAGGAGTACAGCTTTCTTCTTGTAAATAAACAAACAAATCATTTAGCACAGGTACTTCAGTAGCTCAGTGATTACTTTCATAAATAAACTGAATGAAATACTTTGAAGTATATTTGCTTTCTGCTTACTATTTTGATGGCTAGGATAAATTCTCAACTGCTATCTTTATTTTTCCAAATTACACCCACATCCAAAAGACCTACCTCCATTCTATATGATGAGGAACTAACACTTAAGTGCATTTTTGTCAGCCAAGATACTTAAGACAAGCCTGGCCCAGATCTTTGTTCTTAGCCTCCACACTAAAGAGCTATCCCATCAGCAGCCTTCATTGTGAACTTTACTTCTAGCTAATAAGGCACATAAACAAGTAAGACTCTTGGCAGCTGCAGACTCTTTGCTGGGTCCGGTCACTGCAAGTCACGCAACAGTCCGCAGCTTTCTCTGACTCTTTTTGAACAAAGAGTGTCCTACAGCTAAGTAGCAGGTGAGTAACTAGTGGAGCGTAAAACTATACAAGGAAAAGAGATTATTTACCTAGAAGTTATGCATATTGTCTCCAGGACAAAACCTCTTGTGATCCTACAGATAAGGACATAAATAAAATCGTTTATTGTGATCATTATCCACTGGTCTCTTTCCACAACAGCATGCTTTCATGGCTAAAATAGTCACGAAGCAGTATTGTCAGTTTCAGTGCAATGAATTCCAACATATAACCACATTGAAAACTAAGGATAAAGACCAATTCCTATATATGGCTCTTTTCACCCCTAGACTCTATAGGCTACTGAACACATAAGAGACATTCTCAACACCTTTGCGCATGGACTGTCTGTAGCTATTACTCAGAGAAATCGGTGGGTCATGGAATCAGATACAAAATTTTAAGGCACTGGAGTTTAGCTAGAGCAGGCAAGACAAAGAGAGCCCATATGAATGAGATAATGTAAATATATAATTTATACAAAAACCAGGGACAAAAATCTCATCTAATTATGGAAATTGATATGTAAACACATGGCCTTAAGAAAAAAATCTCTAATCATAACAGCTCCCGCTGCACAGAGGTATTCATGTTTCAAGGGAGGGATGGAGGAGAAGCACTATAACTTGAAAAGAAGCAAAAAGTCAGGAAGAAAATCTACCATAAGGCAGCAAGTATGTTTAGATCATATTTACAATAGCTGACTTTTAAACATCAGTATATTGAACGGCACAGTCTTTGAAAAACTCCAGAGATAACTTGTAGTATAATTGCTTAAAATGATGAGTTATAAGAGGAAAAAATAAGACTGCAACAATGTAATGTACAGATAGCTTATTTTTTTCTCCTCTGTACAAAGTCTAGACAGGTTGCCCTAAAGCTGCCAAAAGCCTGTCATAGTCTATCAGTATTGATCAGCTTTTCACCAGATATTTCTACAGTATGGTACTGTGACCTAAGGTGTGTCTTTCTGTACCTATGAAACATCTCTCTGAATTGCTGCAGGTTATAAGATGTGATTATTTTAATAATCTGAAATTCTGTTTAAAAGATACTTTACTAATGTCCACATTTACTAAGCTTGAGGGGATATACTCTGTGTCACTTGTATTTAATTAGCACATGCCAAAATGGAGTTGTCAAACAGATAAGTTACAATATTTGGCATTTGGCCATACTTCAGGAAGGTAAACCCTGGTAACTTGTATTTTGTAGAATTATATTTAGCAAATCGCTGTTTTGTACCTCTCTGGAGATTATCTTTTTTAAACTTCAAAAAGATGATAAATTCAATTACACTGACAAGTGAAGAGAGCTCTTACCAGTCCGGTTAAATTGCATGTCTAGCAAAAATAATAGTAGCTAATTAAAGTAGCTGAAACTGCTTCGAGGCTCAGAATCTACAAGTATAGACCTGCTTTTAATCAGACAACTTTAACTTTTAATAATTGACCTCAGCTACCAACAAAAACCCTCCTACTGATAATCTTTAAAACATTTAGCTGTCAATGACCTTGTCAAATCTAGAGCATCTCAAAGGTATGTAAGCATAGGTTCTTATAGGGTACCCAGGACAGACCTATTTGAGTGCATTGTAACTCACTACACGGAAGGTATAAACAAGGCTTATATTTAAAAACCAAAATAATAACCTCCTGCAAATTCTTCCCGAGTCTGGCAAAACAGACATACAACAGGTTGGAGTACATCGGAGAGGAGAGGGGGGGAAAGGAGTGTGCTTAATCAACAGCTGTATTATTTGCTTGTTTTGAAAGGGGAGATTCTTCTAGAAAGCTTATCTTCTGGAGCAGTTTAAGATGAAACAATAAACAAATGGTCTCACATTCATATTGAACAAACTTAATAGTGTTCAAATTTCATTTCATGCAGAGTCAGAATACTTGTTTCACCACTTCTTATAAACACAGTATGGTAAGAGCTTTTGAAATTAAAGTACTAGTTAAAATCCAAAACATTCTTGCTGTATGAGCAAAACCCAGGAAGTTTCAAGTTCCTCTAGTAGCTAGGATCTTGCATGAGATTACCATGTGCCTCAACTCTGAATTCTCATATAAATAAACCACTGTCAAAATAATATATTATAGAATTAAGTTCAACTGAAAATCATGATGCTCTTTATTACAAATTAAATTTAAAGAAACTGTGCACTTTTATTTCAAACAATATTTTACAGTCTTATCAAGTAACCTGTGCCATTACTACATCTCCAGAACACAACAGTTAAAATAAATATTTTAATACCCTGAATCTACTATTATTTGGTTAAATTAACCACGATAATGTGTCAAATAATGAAGATGAGCATTTAATTTGCAAAGGGAGCTAAGCTAAAAGTAATGCAATTTATTCTTGCCTTAGAGAATGCTGAAGGAAGGGGGAAGAATTTAACCTTTTTATAACACTTGCAGTACAACACAGAAAGATCTTCCTAGGAGGTTTATCACTGACAGCTTCAATCCTCTATAATATTAAGCTTGCCTAGACTAATCTCATGACAGGATCTTTTTGTATACTGACGGGATATTCTAACAATGCAGTTACAAGTCTACCTGCATCAACTTTAAAAATTAGTCTAAAAATGTTTAATCTGATTAGTCATGAATAAATATAATTCTTACTTTAAGACTTTGTATATAATTATATGTTTCAAAATAATACACGGAAAGTTTTTTTTGGAAAAAATTAGCTTTCAAACCTAAGGAAGAGATTCTCCTTCATGTTTCTGTGAAGCTAAGTTTAATATCAGATCACAAATAAGCAACCAATGTAGGGGATAAGTAAATTAAAACCCACCACCGAGTATTGCCAGCTATGCACTCAGAGGATGGGGGAAAAAAAAAAATCCAGGTAGAAATCCTGTAATTTTCAAATCATTGAGTCTTGTCATCTCTTTCATTAGAACGCAAAGCTCACTGCCTTTGTACCCACTTCATCTGATGCCGTTAAGGTCAGGTCAAATGGACAGCTAACCCTACACTCAACAGTAGCCAACAGCAGATATTCAGGAAAAGGTAATAAGAACTGAACAAGTAAATGTGATGCTTCATCGAAGCACTTGCTCAGCCTCCCACCATTTGTAGCTCAAGGACTTCCTTAGACAGACTTGGTATCTGCTAACCTAGAAATGCAAATGGCTTTCTCTTCCATCAAGCTGCCCAGTTTCCCTCCAAGACCATGATTTTTTTTACATCCACAACACCTTGCGGTGGAAGTATTCCACCACTTAATTGCATACCATCTGAAGAACAACTTTATTTTGTTTAATGACAATTTTCCAGCCAGTAGGTTCATCTGATGCCATTCAGTTCATCTACTGGAAGGGGCAGTGAATCTTGTAATGGGAACACAACACAAAACGCATCTAGTTTCATAATCTCTGATCTGTGTAAAGTACGCTAGGTTCTAACATTTTTTTTTTCTTCCATTGTCCATAGCAAGATTGCAGCTCTTCTCAAATTGAGTGTGAAAAGCAAAGTCTCACTTGAAAGCAGTAAGACATCAAACTTCTATCATTTTTCCTGAATTCAGAGAAATCTGGGTGAAATTTCATGAGAAAATTAAGCTTAACTGGCACTTTCTGCCTTGAAAAAGGCCACAGTTCTCACCATGCAGTCCTCCTTTCCCTTGTGCTGGCTCTAGTACTCATCTCACATGTTAGTGAGCTGATTCAGGTCACGAAACAGACAGAAGAGTCTCCACTCTTTAACTGGGTGAGTTTTCTGTCAACTTGGAGAGCTGAGAGTTGAATAGAACTGCTGCCAGCTCAAGGAACAACAAGAATGGGGAGAAGGATATGGACAACTTCTTTCAGCAACAGCAAACTGCTGTATCAATTCGGTTTTCTCAAAAAATTCTGAACTTAAATGGTAGCCATTACATAGATAGCGGCCTACATGGAATTGGGTAATGTCAGTTATTTTTTCTGGCAGGCAACTATTCAAATTACTTCATCTGCACCACAACATACACTAATTTACATACTTTACATAAAAATCAAGATTTTCTAACGTTCAGTGAGACAGCAACATCTGTCTCTAATGATGGAAAAAAATACAGAAATAAAACCCAGCCTTAAAGTAACAAGCCATAATAAGAGCAATTACCTTGCTCACTAGCAAACAGAAAATGCTATTCAGCCTCTAGTGCAGGTTCACATGAGCCCTATACCAACAAAAGATAACATGATGTAATCCCAACAGTGGCTAAAACAGTTTTCAGGTAAGTTCTCCCCAAATCTCACTGTTAGGTTCTTAGTGTTAAGACTCTTCTTAGTGTTAAGACTAATCCAAAATATTATAACAATTAAAAATATTTTAACCAAAATTCTACATACAATTTTCCCAAGACCATTTTCCCAAGTGATGGCTGTCATTCCACAGTGAAAGTAAACACAGATAAAATGCTGGGACCACACTGTTTTCATCTCTTTCAGAAAATGACTGAAAATTACCAATTAAATCTTTCTTAAAGCTGGAAGGCCACACCCTGAACGGCTGCTAGCCTACTGGTGCCTATAACTAGAGACACGATGGTTTTGTCTTTGCATAAATTTCATGCCAATGAATTCTAAATGATATTACTGAATTACTTTCAAGTGTTCAGGAGACTAAACTTCTTGGAAGTAAAAAGCCTACTTCAGAACATCAAGAAGGATATAACGGGAAGGATGCAACGGCAATTGCTTAAGTTGTGAAGCTAGTTTGCATTATAAACTCAGAGTATGCATATTAAAAATGAACACAGGGTATGGTTCCTAGCTTTGATTGTGAGAATGCCATTTGAAATAGTGTCAGAAGCATTACTAAACTGAAGATAAATGGCATGTCCTGCTTATCCTCTATCCACAAGTTCATTCCCTCATACAGAAAGATTACCCAACATACTGGCTGCTACTTATATCCTTGTTTTCTTCTGAACTGTAGTTCAAGGCCTGCAAATCAGCGATTCCTCCAACAGCATTCAAAAACTGAAACTGTATTTTTATTTTCTCATCTTCCAGTTCCTTCTTTCCTCCACTGTCCTCTACCAGTTCTCATAAACACTAATGGTCTCAACACTTCATTAGCAAGCTCTTAAAATACTCTGCAGGCACAATCTATTTGAAACCACCCAAATCACCTAAGCATACCCTAGTCTGCTTTTTCCCTGGGCAAAGCTGAAATCTAGTCACTGTTCTCAATTAGGATAGTCATGAGATTTCAGCGCTCCTTCTAGGTGAAAATTAATAAAAAAATTTTTACAATTTTCCCCTTTCTCAATATCAACTATGACACGCTTTTCCACTTCACTAAGTAACAAACCAGCCCTGCTCTTGGACTTCTCATAATTATTTAGGTACTTAAGAAAAATCTGTATTACTCTTGATAATTCTTGCTAGCTGGATCTTACTCTATTCCTGAATTTTTCAGATTTTGCCTCTACACTCCCATTTTACAATTTTGCACTGATCCTCAACAACCTGCGAGACATTCAAAAGCTCAGGATTTAGCCAAAATGGTACCTTACTACACTTTCAATCTTCTGCAATGGGAAACTGGTGTTTTTATCTGTAATAACACCTTTTTTTACTTTTATCTTAACAATTTCAAATCTATTGACAGTTGTCTTCCTGTAATCCACTGTTTTAACTTAAAATAATAAATTCATTTTTAAGGCTTTAATGCAGGATTTTTGGCACTTAATATGTAGGCACTGAGACGTTGCTTGTCATATCTCAAATAGCTTTGTATTGTGACATAGGTTTTCATCACTCCTACAAATAGGGAAATTGAGGCACTTTACCTCTTATTCAGAGAGAGAAAACAATCACACAACTTCCTAGACTCCAATAGTTCAGAGAAATTGCAGTGACTGGAAAGCCAAGAGCTAGATTTGTTGTCCCTAGGTTCCTAGTTCTCTGTTCCAGCAACATGGTATCAAAAAGTAGTATCTGAATTGTTACACTATTTAAGATGTGAACACAGATCACAGACGCAGTTGTTTTCCACATAACTACAGGTGTTTCTCTAATAAGCTTTCTTTTTTTTCCTGTAGTACCAGTTCTTTTTGCTAGGAAAGTAACAAGCTTGAGAGTTGCTCATACGAGCCATTAATCTTGTTAACATTTAAACATAAAAACATTTAAACGACAAAAAAAAAAAATCATGTTTCTATCCCCATTCAGCCCTTACATCACTTTGAAGTAGTTTTGTGTCCTTAGAACCCCAAGATTAATGAACTGATGTGACAAATCAGATGGCATCTCCTTCAATTTCTTCTGCAACAATGATCATCTTTACTTACATGCTGAAACTGTAAGCACTTACAAGACTAACTTATAAGAAGTTTATTTTCCCTCACAACTGTGGTTTTGGTGGCTACGCTTAAACTGAGAGGGCTAGGAAATGTTTCTTGGCTCTAAGGTCCAGTACATACCCTGGGGATATGAAGACAAGACGTATGTGTACAATAGCCCTTTTCCTCTTTGCTACGCTTTAAAGAGAAAGGAAAGCTGGGCATCTCAGCTGCAATGGAGACACAGTACAGTCTACAAAGACAGTTTCAATGTAGTCTGCAAAGGGAATTCTGCTGTAACCCATTTAATCATCTCAGTGTGCCTCAAACACATCCTGAAAAAAAGCAGGCTTTCATCAGCTTTCTCTTAGTTGATTCTGGCAACCAAAAGATTCTGTATTTCACATCTTCCTCAGAAAGCCAAATTAAAAAATTAAAAAATTAAAAAAAAAAAAAAAATCTCTGTGCTAATAAACAGTCTGAATCTTACAGGAAATCAAGTTGTTTAGAAAATCTTAAATAGTTTTAAAATTTTCCTGAAAAAGTCCTGAAACTTGCTAAATGCCCTGCTTTCAAACAGAATTCTGTGGTATTCTTCTTGGGGGCTCAAACCTGTCTAAAAGTAAGGTTTTGATCCATCTCCAGTAATTCTTGAAATAGACAACAGTCTACTCTGAAGGCCTTCCAAAGTGAAGGTGCCTGAGAATAAAGTATGACTACTTTCATTTTTTTAAGAAAGTATAACTACTTTCTTAAAATCTGAGTTTAAAAAACAATGAAAGGACAGGTTATTTGATAAATACATTAAAACGAACAAAACATATCAGAACATGGCTTTAAGTATCTATATATTCTATACTAACCAATAAGAAGAAGGGTTCCAACAGCTACGCCTCCACCTGGAAACAAAACAAAATGAAGAACAAAGTAAGACTACATTTTAATACTATGTTAGAGAACAATTAAGTTCTCTTAGTTTATAAGTCAAAGAAAGGTGATAACGGGGAATTTAAAAATATAAAAGTGAACAACATTTTAATTACCTTTGCAATACTTCCTACAATTCTCTATTATGAAATAATTATACATTACATGTAATTATATATTACACATTACAATTACTTTCACAATATACTGTACTATCATCATTGCGGTGAAAAGATCCTGCAGAGCTCTACGCAACTACGCTCAAGTACTACAATAATGATGTGCAGTCTGAGCCAGCGAGTCTTTACTTGGATGACTCAAGTGAGTAAACAGACTCCAAATGAAATCTGTATTAATCCCTACCAAGTGATATTCCTTTGTACCAAGAACCATCTATGTAAAGTGACCCTACTAAAAGGCTAGCAAATTCCCTCCCAAGCCAATCAGGCAAAATCCTGGCTCCAGTGGTTTTTATCTTATTACTGAAAACAGACAGGACAAGAAGGCAGGTAGGATTTCACCCAATGAAACCTGGACTGACAGATCATGAACATCATAACATGCATCTGAAAAACATATACTATTAAAGTCTTTTATAGTACGTCTTGGCCATAAAAAGAGCTATATGAATGCAGTTGATTGAAATATTTGTTCAAAAACTAAAGTACATTTTGACGGATTTATACATGGCCACTTATTTTTATTTCTTTTTGCTTAAAAAGTTACAATCAATGCTTATGTTCCAATCACAGATGACTGAATGAATAATACACAGAATAGAATACTCACAATATGTTTTGATACATAGATTCTTATCCCATTGATCTCAGCAGTGTGGAGGACAAGAAAAAAAATAATCTATGAACTCCCATCCTGACTGCTTTATTTTCTCCTTGAAGAGACAGCAAGCATAATTAGGTAACAATGGTTTAAACGATTGTCCCAAGAAGGAATTTTAACAAAGATGGTGAATAGAAGAATTCGGATTTTATTTTCGGTGAAGAGTAAACTGTTTCATAATCTGAATTCTATGACTGAAAATAGTGGAGTAACTTGAAATCAGACTACAAATATTTTATTGCACAACCATGTAAGACTGTGACAGAAAAGCTCAAAATTTCTGTAAGTGTTCAGATGGCCGTATGTAACTAACCTATTGCAGTGTTTTGCATGAAGGAAACTGCAGTATATCTTCTGCAATTACATACTACTTTAAAAGCAAGTTAGGAGCAAACTGAATCACATCAGCACAACATCCAAAGCTCTCGATAAAAGAAGTCAGTCTGGACTTCATAGATGGACTCTAGTGAAGAAGATAATTCAGTCTATCAATCTAAGAGCTCGTTAAACTTCACTTGAAATTGATTCCACTAGGGATTGGATCAACTTCTTAATCTTTAGCTCTGCTGGTGGGACTATGAATGTCTGTAGAACCTGTAATGTTGCTACATGCCCAGAAGGAAGAGAAAAAGCAAGTTTCTCTCCCATAGGCTAAAAAGTGCTAATATTGTTGCATAATAACACCTGAACTAAAACCACAACAGAATCACTTTGTCACCATGTTATCATGTACCACAATTTGAACAGTACATCACAGTGCAAATGTTCAGTCAGCTACTAATTTCATAGTTGTAGTTCAACACATCACAGACTTTTTAAGCTATGCTCCTGAGTCAAGGTGCACAAATGCCTCAATATTGACAGCAAGCTTATCAAGTAATCAAGCATTTCCTAGGGATTTTAAAAAAAACCAACTGTAAGTACTGTTTGTTGGAAAGTTAGAATCACTCACGAAATCCCCATGCTCTAATCCACCAGTTTTTATTTCATTTTATTTGTTCAGGAGATAAGTGCAAACGAACCCAAAAGATGTACTATGAAAACAGCCATAAACAATGTATTGACTCATGGCAATAAGGACTTAAAAACTCGGTTATAAAAAGCTAACTTTTAGCCACCATGGAAGCAGGGTCTCTTCTGCTTTTAAACTGCTTGCACAAGAGATTTTGTTTGTCAAACAGTATGTCAGCACAGTGAAAATTCTCACAAGCTATATTTTCAGATCATCAATTGTACTGTCTCTTTCTACAATCCAGTTGTAACATATGTGCACATACTCTGGTTGCTAAAGGCAAACTTAGGTCAGGGGATTTGCTTTACGTTATCAGATGTAGTGAACAGTTTGAACAAGTGTATTCTATTAGATGGAATGTAAAACTATTGCAGTCACCATGGTTACATATTCATATTACAATGAGCAACAATAATAGTAAATTAAGCAAAGAACAGACGACAGGAAAAAGTAGCAGGAACGTTGATAGAATCAAAGGGAAGAGGTAAAATCTTCACGTTTCCTAGGAAAACTGCTGTGAACTTGTAATTCTTTCTTATTTTATTGGTATTTTAACTTTTCTTTGCCAGTATCTAAGGCAGTACTACATGTAAAAAACTAAGCAAGACTTGTAACTTTCCACATTACTACCTACAGCAATGAGATTTAAGACCTTAGGGACAGAAACACAACAAACTTTGCAACTTGAGAAGTGTCCCAATTGCTTTCAAAGTGTATCTGTGACCTTTTTCAAGCAGCTTGAAACAAAACATTCAATAGCAAGCATGCAATGGTCATATTGCACAACAGTTACAGCTTATTACAGAGAACTGCTTTGGCACAAACCACGCATATATGGTCTACAAACCTTGAAAGCAAACTTGAATATAAAGCCTGGAGATGTAAGAAGCACCTTTAATGGTAACATGGCATTTGAAACCCAGCACTTACCTACCACATCTTTTTGAAAGTAAATGCATTTATTAAGGAAGAGTTAGCTATCAACAATACTGTAACAAAACAGCCAGTAGCTGTAGGGTAAAAGAAATTCCTTGCCTTCTCTCTTCAAAAGTTGCTAATTAGACCTGATAACACCATGCTTTCCCTTACTCACAGTTATTCATAAGCTGTACCTTCACATCTGGCAAATAATACTGTATTTGGGTTGTACCTTCCAGTCAAGGTAAAATCAAAACCAAGCCCAAGGTGTGAGAGCTGGAAGACTATGCCTGGTGACTGTTAAAAAATATGTCTATGAAAAATACGAGACTAAACCAGTTTATAATAACTTCCATTGGTAATTTATACAAAAAGGTTTGTCCTCAGTCCCTGGTGCCAATAAAAGTAAATATTTTTTTTACAGTCAATTATTTAACTGCTAGTGGGCAAGATGAAAGGAAAAAAGTAACAGCATTCTTTAAGAAACACATAAATGCCGCTCTGCAAGACATTTATGAAGCATTTCCACACACACACAGAAAGGGCACGAAGGAGACGAAGTACAATACTTCTACAGTCACCAGCATAGTGGGCTGCATCAACAGATCAGTCAGTTGGTCAAGGGATGCGACCACAACCCTTTACTCAGCACTCATTAGATCACATCTGGAATACAATGTCCAGTTTTGGGCCCCTCAGTACAAGAAGGAAGTAAAGAAAAACTTAAGTGAGTCCAGTGGATGGGCACTGAGATGGGGCAAATGACCCAAGAGGAGTGGCCAAAGGAACTGGGCTTGTTTAACCTGGAGAAGAGAGGAAGACCTAAGAGGAGCCTGCCGTTACCTAAGAGAAGCTACTGAGAAGACAGTTGAGCTCTTTGTTGAGGTGCACAGCAGAAGGGCAAGAAACAACAGCCATAAATTGAAACAAGAAAAGTTCCAAGTGAATATAAGGAAAAAGAAAATTCCCTACTAAGATAATTAAGCATTGGATTAGGTTGTTCAGAGCAGCTGCAAAATCTCTGCCATTGCAGATTTTCAAGACTCAACTGGACAAAGCCCTGAGCAACCAACTCTGAATTCAGTGCTGAGCCTGCTTTAAGGTTCCAGTAGATGAATTCCTGAGGTCACTCCCCAGCCTCCAAAATCAATGATTCCATACAGATCCACTTAGCTGGGAGGTCTGTCTCCAACAATGCCTAATACCTGGTATCAATGGAAATTTTACTACAGTACAGCATGTTTTGTGTCTTTTCTGGCCTACCCCTCAGACTCGAGAAATCAGTGAAAACCAGGCTAGAAGCTTACCAAAGGTTTAACACAGGATATAGGGTTTCCTAGTTATTCAAAGATGCCACAAACCAAGAAACATTGTAAAAGTATTTTCAAAAGTTGCTGTTCCTAGGGTTGATGAACTTGCTTGATGTTCAAGTGTAAAACTTGTTAAGGTCAGAAAATTACTGAATATTTAAAAGACAAGGAAAAGGTATCTTAGAAGGGATCCTGGGTTTCTGGAAGAAGTCTCATCAGTTTCCATAACAAACCATAATTATGTCAGCAAATTCCTGGACATTGAGGGGATTGCCACCATGGGAGCTGTGTACATCTTCTGACCCATGCTGTGCAACATCCACTGTTCATAAAAGCCAATATGAACAAGAACCGGAATACTCAATGCAAATCTTATGTTTATGCAACCAAAGGCTTTCACAACTTACACTCACTTAATGAAATACTTCTCTGTTAAGGAGAAAGAGCTTTCTCCACAAGGATGCCAATCCCTGATGGAAATACAGATGTTCCTTACCAAACAGAAAGACACAAACAAAGGATACAGAAGTGTGATTCTCCTTAAGATACACAGGCCGCAAAAACTTTTTATGGAATGGATACAACTTCCGTATTTATCATTATTCATATAGAATATTCTTAGAAAGAGAAATGGTATATTCTCTATATTCCATATATTCCTCAAAGGATGACTGAGCAAAGCTAAAGTCAAGCCTTCCTCACCTAAAAGTAGTCCCATCTACGTACATTAAAGATGTACTGCAACTGTATCAGTATTTAGGAAAAGGCTCACACAGCCCTTTACATTATACATTATACATTACATATATGTAATGCATACAGATAAAACATGCTCTTCATACCCATGAAATGAATTAGTTCCCAGTCCAAGTAAACAGTGCTAGTTCATGCCACAGATTCTAACATAGCAATGGTCACAACAGATCAGTCCAAGGAACTCTCTAGCATCTTGACACTGACACTAGGCAAAAGCAGATTCACCGACATGAAGAACAGCGTCACAGCAGTGTAACTTATCTAACGGGGCATTTAGAATGATGTAGCAGTGGCGAGCAAGACAGAAAAGCCACACAGAGTTTGGTCTTATGGTCAAACGCATCCTAAAAATTATCATACTGAAGAACCAGGACTACACCACCTTCACCTACGAGTTAATTCAGCAAACACGTTTTTCAAACCCCAAAACTTCAGAGCCTTTGCTGTGACAGTCTGAACTATGACAGGAACGTGTTACTAAGTAAATTTACCAAGTAGCTTTCCACTCTAGAAAGGTTGCTTAGACGGATTTAACGGAACGGTAAACGGCAATCTCCTCCTCCGCGGGCCGGCTACGCAGCGGGCGCACCTGCCCGTGCCGCCTCCCTCCTCCTCCTCACACGGGGCCGGGGGGGCTCAAGGCGGGAAACGGATCCCGCTCTGCCCCTTCCTCTCCCCTCCCCTCCCCATCCTCCCCCCAGTCCCAGGAACTGTAGGGAGGAAGGAAAAGCCTGCGGGAGCAGCTGCGGGGTCGTGGCAGGTAAGTGACAGGGGGCCCGGCAAAGGAGAGGGCCGCCGGGCGGGGGAGGGCAGCACCCAGGTCCCGCTCCCCACCAACCTAGCACACAGTCCAGGGAGGGGAGCCCGCTGGAGAGCAGCAGCTGCCCGTGGCGAACGGAAGGCCGAGTGCCCGTCACAGCGGCCAGGCGGCTGCCGGCCGCGGCTTTCCGCTGGAAGCTGGTGGCGCCGCGGCCCCGCGCCGCCCCGCCTGCCGCCGCCATCTCGGCTGCCTGCCGGCTGACAGGAGCGAGGGGACGCCGGGAAGAATCAAACCCTTTCCTCTCCACCAATGGGGCAGCGGCTTAGGAAAAGCGCTATCCAATGGGAGGCCGCGTTGTTTGCACGTCGGGGGCTAAAGGGGCGGGGGAAGGGCTGGGCGCCCGNGCCTCGTCCCGCCCTGGCGTGGGGAGCGCGGTGCCGGTGACTCGGCCTCGCCGGCCGCGCTGCGGAGGGGAAAGCCCCGCTTTCTTCTCTCGGGGCGGCTGGGGTGCCCGAGGCTGCCGGTAAGGCTTGCAGGACGGTCAGCCGTGAAGGGAGGGGCTCGCCTGGGCTGGGCACCCCGCCAGTCCCTGTGCCGCACCGTCGGCGTCGCCCCCTTCGACACAAGCTCTTCCCCTCCGCGAGCCTGGACGTGAATAGGAAGGCAAAAGTCTCCGTAAAACGTTCTTTTCTCCTAACGGTCTTTAAGTAACTGTATGTAACGCGGTATCTAAGTACGCCTGGAGTCCCTCTCTCGTTTGTAAATAACCGCGGCTCTGTAATAGATGTGTGATTTAAGACCTCTCGCTTGGAAGCAAGATCTTGCATCAGTACGGTGGCTCTGGACCATGCCATCAGCCAAGAGCTGTAGAAGAAAAAGTTGCTTTATGTGAGAAGTGTGATTTCTGTGCTTCACGAGCATTTGTTGCTGAATCAGTTCCTAACATCATAGAGAGTTACTTTGTCTATTTTGGAAGATTAGCATGTCCTTTCTTCTTTATTAGCAGTCGATGGACTGTGGTCCTGTACATGGCAGCAAGCAACTGCCCTAAACTGAGTGTCTATAAAAATGGGTGAAATATCTGAATTTGATATTTCCTTTTCTGTTCTTGTTTTATAAAAAGATGTTAAAATGATTTTTTTCCTAATGAAAAACTTATATATGTTTGCTTTGTAAATCAACGCTTTATGTTATAGTACCCTAAATGTAAGAGAAATTCCTGTGAGTATATAGAAAAGCCACTGCCACAAGTATTTGTGTATTTGTTTTTAATCTATTGGTGTTTCAGATGCATCAAAAGCTACTTGAAGATGTTTGCACATAGCAGAATGTACTAGTGATGCTCTAGTGTTATAATTTCCCATCTTCCATCTTTAATTTCAATAAATGATTTTTGTTATTGCTATGAAACATGGTTTTTGAACACCTGTGTTTGTTTTAAATTGACTTTTAATTTCCTCTCTTTTTAATTGAGGAAAAAATACTCAAGTATGAACAGCAAGAAAGTGTAACAACAGGGTAACAAATCTTGAATCTCAAAATTTTCTATCATATCACATTCAAGCATGTGAGCAGGAAGTTCCAGTATTAAGTATTCCTAGCTGGTGAAGTAGCATTCATTTTGCTGCTGACCAAGCTTCCTTACATGTTAAGGAGTGGACGGCTTAGATCTTTATCATGAGTATCAGGGGGTTGTCATAATGCCAAACTGTGGAATATGGAATAATAAGTATTTAATTTCAAATGTAGATTATTGTCCAGTGTACACTAGGAGTATTTCTCTTTAGAGAGGGGGAAAAAAATCAAAGGACACATTAAAAGACATGGCAAGAAATAAATATAGCTATTAAACGTCATTTCTGCAGGATCTGACTAATGATTTGTGAATAACTGGAATAGGAAAGACTTTAACAAAATAAAGGTATAAAGTATAATTAACAATTCTCTTAAAAGAGTTCAAGAATTCATTACTGTTGCTGGGATTCCCTGGTGTAAATTCTGTATAATTGAGTGAGGAGGCTGAAACTTAAGAGTTCTCCACTCTAAAACATCACATCAGCTCTTCCATTTCTTACTGTATTGTAATTCTGGAGTCCACATACCTTAATATTTCAGATATGAGTGCTTGCAGACGTGTGTAACACACACCATTAAAAATTGCAGTTATCTGTAGAGAGCTCTTTCATAGAACGTTTGTAACCCAGAGAGGATATCTTTGGTAAGTCACCACTTACCTATCAGAAAAAGAATCGAATGATATCCTACATGTACTTTGTCTTGGTGATTGCCACCCACCATTCTAAGCAGTACACTTCCGTTTGTTACTTCAATGAGACAAAGTATTTCTTTGCTTGCTTTTTAAGTAAAATGTACTACTGTAGGTTGTATTGACTGTACAGAATGGGTGTAAATATACATCCAGGGCTGAGCCCTCTCTCTTGTCCATTTCTCATTAGTACTTCTCGCAGGTGGCTTTTATACTTTTTTCTTTTTTCTTACCTCATTTTCCTATAGAGCAATTAAAACTAGAGGCTAAATAATTATTTTCTTTTTCTTTCGTTTTGGAGCCCAGATTCTGAAAGCATTTTGCAATTGGGAATACTTGTGCTGTGGTCCTACCATTTTTTAGAATTTCTTGCAAAAAGTGAAAGTTTACTGGAAATCTCAATGTCTCCTGAGCTGCCCTAATAGGTCAGCATTGCTAAAAGAGGAAGTGTTGTTTCCTTTTCCTCCTCTGCTTCCAGTGATTCAGCCCAACAAACCCTGTCAGATCCTTTCTTGAGCTGATTCAGCACACTAACCTGATTTGGTACTATCCACTTGTTAATTGGTTAATTTTGTGTTATGTTGCTCAGTTGATGCAGTAAGGAAAAGGGCATATACACACAGTGGGAGGGGGCAGTTGAACCTTCCACCTCTTGCTGACTGTGAATTCACCTCACCTTGTGAACCTCGCAGCTATTTCGGAATTCTATGTATTTTTAAATAAAGTGATATTTTTGATATAAATTTTGTGAATTGACATCCTTTGAAATATAAACTCTCTTTTACATTGTAACTTAGAAGAGACTGAGTTACTACAAAAAATATGAAGTAGAAATAGTTTTTCAGTGTAAGAATTTACATCAAAAACATTAAAAAGTATCGTGGTAGTTCTGTTTGCAATGTTCATTTTTCCTCTGTCACATTTTAACATGATGGATACAGTTAAAGCCCTACTCATTTAGAAAGCGGGTGGAAATAAGCTATTTTTCAAATATTAATTTTTTTAAAAAACAATTAACTATTGAATACAGTAAAGCTTTCCAAGGGAGTAAGTGCTTATGAAAACACTGCTTACAACATCTGACTTTACCTGTGTTTTGTTTCAGACAAGTAGAGAAGAAACTAATTTTTTTGGAATATTTGATATTTTTAAGTCAAAGTTGTCTCATTTTCAGGAATAATAATACCTTTTTCACTCTGTTTGAATGATGCTAAAGGTTTTGCTTATGTTCACATGTCCACTTCGCAAAAGATCAATTTTCAGCCATTGTAAAAGATCCCACTAGGGGCTGTCTGACAGAAAGCAAGAGCACAGGAATTGTAATTCTACGTATTCCTGTATAAACCCCCCTCATCCTCAAATACACATGAATAGGTAGATAAGTCCTACTATTCCTGCTCTAGGGATGCAATTGAAATGCAGAGAAACTGAAGAACATGGAGATGATTGCAAGTGATCAGGAAATGTCTTAGCAAGTTATTTCGTGTCAGCTGAGCTATGGCAACTGACTGCGGTCATGCTCAGGTCACTGTAAAATGGAAAAGCTTAAACCTTTGTGTCTAGATTGGGATGTCTTAAACTGTAGAATAATCAACTTTTCTTTCTTGCTGCTTGCATATGATCATGTAGACCTGATCAAATGTTTATGTCAATTTTAACTGCAAATCCTAACTCTAGTATGAAGAAATCAAGCCCTTTATTTTCCATTTCTTGTAAACTTGCTGATCCAATTCAACTACTTGCCTATGCCAAATGCAGATTTTAAGATGGATTAAGAGGATTTGGGGTGAGAATTCCCTAAGGAAAAAATGGAGGGGATACAATGGGTGAGCGAGAGAGCAATCAAAACATTTGGGGAAAGGTATGCTTGGAATTTGATCTGCAAGTATGTTTGTCATTTCTCTTCAAAAGCTGTGCCCTACGGATTTGGTGAATATCCTAGCGTCCCCAAAACAGCAGCGCGTCTTCAAGCGTGCTTTAGGTATTTTGTGCTTGATAAGAGGAAACGCATCTGTTGTGGCTGTCATTGCCTCTTTTCTTTGCTTACTGCGCGCGGCTTACGTGGGTTGCAGTTGTAAACTCTTTGGGCCCTCAGTTAATGCGAGCTGAGGTTGTATTTGAGCAGTGTTTTTTCAGGATGTTATTGATGTACATGTTTTATTTTCCATGATTTCAAAATAATGTTTTTGAAATGTGCCTTATAAGAGTCAGTGTATGCTTTTATCGTTCCGTGGCAATGAGCAAAATGCTATTCATTTTGGAATAAAACACATCAATGCATTTTGTTTCAAGACCATATGTCTGCCTAATCAATTTCCAGTAATATTTTTCTGTTGGGTTTACATACGGGATAGAGAACTAGAAAACTGTATCCTAGTGGCGGTTCTAGTTCATAATCTTATTAGCGTTTGCTGTTACATCGCCAAGCTGCTTCCCTCATCGGTTCTGGAATGTGATGGTGTTAGACTGTTCTGATTAAAGTTTTATAGTCACCAAATCAGATTAGCTCTTGAGTCACCTGACCAGGTAGGGCTCGCAGTCATGTGACCCAGCGCCCTGCTGAGCTCCCGCTGGGGGCTGAAACAAGGTAGTTTGCTTTTGAGATGTTCTTAAGTATCTAACAGCATGGGTCATGGATTATGGCTGCAAAGAAGATGGCTTCATTTTCCTGATCTTTGAACTAGCGAGAATAGGATAAGTTTGAAAGTGCAGGATCTTCAGGCCAGGAGCCAACAACTGGAAAGAATGTTTAATCCTGGAAGTTCTGACACCGAAAGACCTGGGGTTTTTTTTCAGTATGAAAAAGCTTAAAGACTACTTATCCAATCAGTCCTTGGAAAACGGGAGGATTAGTGGGAGGGTTTAAGACATACCATTGTATGATATTATATAAAATGCGATATGATTTCCTTCAGAAAGCCTCTGGATATTACCTAAATGCATCCCTGTGGGTATACTGAACAACGACGATAAAAATTTGAACCTGGGTCAAATTTAAACAGCTCTTCTAAAGTAGAAGCAAATAAATGGAGACATGAGTTAAAGTGGTACGTGCTGAAGACAATGGTTTAATAAATCATAAAAAAGTTATTTAATGTTTCTGTAATTTCAAATTATAAAAATGTACAGTATTGTATTACTGAAACTTGCAGAACAGCAATATTGAAAATGAGTTGTAAGTTGAATGTACAGTCTTAATAAGCGTCATACAGATTAGTGGTATATTTCACAGAGATTATTTTCCATTTATCATAAAAAGAGGAATTCTTATTTTTAAAAAATTGTATTAATTTAAAAATACTTTTAAGATAGGACTAAAAGCGATAGGGAGGAAAAAAACAACCCAACAACTAGAAAAGGAGTATTGTTTGTATTATGGCTTTTGATATTCTGTAATCCATACTGGGTTCCATGTCCATGTAAAGCTTACTTCATGATTAAAAACTAGAAATGAAGACAGATTGATTCTAGCCTTTTTAGATGCTTAACATGCAGAAATCTGTTTCATATTGAAAACAAATGGCTGTCCTCAAAGAATAAAACAGGTTGTCACTTCAGCATGTCAGTGGAAGAGGTGAAGAGTAAACTTTGTGTTTCAACTGGAAAACCCTAATTTAAATGCTGTGATATTTTGAGTCTTCATTTTTGTCTTCCAGTTGTATCTGCACATATTTCATTAAATAGGCATTTCTAAAGTGAGGTAAATAATGTAGGTAATTACAGTTTATGGAAAGGACAGGTTTAATAGCTGTGACTTTTAAAATGTAGTTTATATTAGTGCAGTTTATGCAAAGGTACAAAATAACTTATATTACATGAGCTTTTAGAGCCTAAGATTCACTGCATATCTGTAAAAATATGTGTATTACTGAAATTAATTTATAGTTGCTGTAGCATTTTTTCCTGATATGCTGGTATTACCAAAGTTAAGAATTGGCACATTTTGGATTTCAAAAAAGTGTTATGTTTTCTGCTTTGTTGTTAGTGCTTTTAGTCTTCAGAGGCATTATTCCAAATAACCAATTCCAAATGTTATTTCCATTACAAATCTACAGTATCAGCAGGTGCTGGAATACAGGCAATGTTTGCTCCTCACCTATATTGTGGGATTTTGTAAGGTACTCTTTTTTTGGATTTAGCTTCATCTCTGCAATAGTGTGAGACCTGAAACTTGTGAAATGCTTTGGCAAAGCACTTGAGGCCTGCCCATGGCCAGAAAAGATTTAACTGATCACCTTCAGAATTCTTTTTAAATTGTAGCTCATCTCTGCTTGCTGGAATATTTTTAAGGAGTTTTCATAATGCAGAGTTTTCCCTCTGTTCTAATGTTAGCCAAAACTAAACAGTATTGTTTCAACACAAAGTACTTCTGTAGTAGTTTGTGAATTGAAAAGTAAACAAAATCTGGGTCATAAGTATTGTAGTCACACAGACCCACCTGTCTGACCTCCCCTCTTATATAAAGGAAATGTTAATGTTAACTACTCTTATGCTTACAGGTAACTTCTGACTGCTGTGCTGAAGTGTAGAATCTATATTGCTGACACTGTTTTTTGGATTAGCTTTCAACACCTGGCTCTGGCATCTGTTGAAGTAACGACAGGCACACTAGGCAAGATTCAGAAAGTTCCTATTCTGGGATAGAATGATGAACTGAGTTAACTGAAAATCAAAACCTCAGTGACAGCAAAGATGGGAATCTTTGCCCATGTGCTTATATTGAAGGTTGTAACTTCTTGGTGAGTCCCACAAACTTGCAAGCTCACCTTTCCAGTGTACTGGCCAACGATGTATTCCGAGCATTGCGACTTCTGTAGATACTCCAGACAGGTAGGTTAATGCTAGCTTGGTTTTTCAGCCACCGCCAGTGTGGAAGTAACTTCAGATAGTGCAGTATCCTCTAACAAGTAGTTCCTGCCCCCGTGCCCCCCCCTTATTGCCCATTCTGTCTTAGATTTATGAACTACTCAGTCTTTGCATGTCTGATAAAGACATGCAAAAGAGCAGTGGCTGAACTGAAATGCAGGTGTGTTACAAGGAGCCAGATGTAGTCATTCACATGGTACAGTGAGTAGTGATGCAGCTGCTGACTCAGCTCAGGATGACGCTAGCTCCCGCTTTCCCAAGCAGTGACATTGGCCAGCGGCTTCACAAAAGCGTACAACCCTCAGGTTTCGCTGAGGCAAGCTACTGCACAGTCATAGGAAGATTCAGATGTATTCAATGGACTTCCATCTAGTTTCGCAGCATCATGGCCATCTGCAGAGTGGGGGATGAACCAAGGTGTGCTGCTGTAAATAATTCTGTAGAGCTGAGTGACTACAGCTTTTCTGAGCATAGAGACAGAAGTCTTGCTTGCTTTTCAAAAGACATGGCTGTTGTAAGAACTTGTTTAGAATGGTAAATGAAGAAAGGAGGCATTTTGGACTTTTAAGTAGGCAAGAATTAAAATTTGGATTTTTCAGTGTGAATTATGAAGTTAGGAAAAACCAGCAAGCAGTCTGGAAAAACACTTTAAATGTAAAAAGCCAGATCCACTACTGGCTACTTAAGAAAACTATTGTTCCAAATTGGAATAATATTGTGATTTAAAAAAAGGAGAAAACATTGAATATCTGGCTTTTTTGTAGCTAAGCTGTATTTTAGCAAACTTCCATTATTCTTTATCTCAATGGATTCAGCTTCTTCCACCTCCTATACTAAGCCTGCCAATTCCATGCCTAAACTGCTGTATTTGCTGAAATCCCATTTCAGGAGCATGTATCTCGGAATAGGGCTATCTAAGCAAGCTAGCTCCCTTGTGCTTCAGCATTCGAGAATCACCTTTGTGATTCTCAAGTTACTATCTGCTCAAGCCAAGCTACCTGCTTGGTAATGCATTGAAGTTTGTTGGCTCAAGTTAGCTTTTGCTAGCTTAGATATTAGTGCTGTGTTGGTAGCTGGGAAAGGTTATTTTATTGTTGAAACCTTTTTATTGTATGAATTTCATAACAATATGAAACGTTTGGTTATAGAAATACAAATGTATCATAGGAAGGTGATCGAGGTGTGTGGCTGCTACCTTGGTTTTTTTTCCCCAGGTACTATTTTGCATGAGATTATGTACGTAAGATGAATAAAAATAAATTAATAATATAATTTCTAATTTGTAATTGTGAATTATAATAATTTCTAATTGTAGAAACTGAAACAGATTGAGGGAAATGGAAATATTGTCAAGGTCGCAGCAATAGCAATCCTGTAGCTGCAGAATAACTTGCAGTTCCATATTGTAAATGGGACAGACAGTTGCGTTTGCTAGTATAAATGTGAGCTTCACTAATTGTTTCAAGGTCCTGTCCTTGTTTTGTATGAAAATAATGTATATGTGTTATTTCATTGCAATGGGGGACTCATTCTGGAGGAAGTAATTTATCTGAATTCTTAGTCTTAAGACTTAATGTACTTGATTCTAATACCTCTTCAGTTACTGTATTTTCATTATTTCTGTGAATTAGACCTGTCTCTGTGTCCCTAGCAAAGGAAGAACGGTAACTGAACTTCCTTTAAATATATGTTTCGTAGAATGTTGTTGCACACTCTTGGAGCTGCGTGTTTCCACCATTTCTTTTTGTCAGCTGTGCTTCCATTGGTCCGAGAAGTGTGAAGCAGTATTTGGTCTTGATGTTCTCATGCTATTGCTGAGCTGCAGTGATTTTTTTTTTTAATATCATTTTTTAAATTTCTGGCATAAAAGACCTAAAATTCACAAACATTAAATTGTAGGAAGATCATCAGCCTTCTCAGCATGTACGTGATATTTGTAAAAGCAGTTGTATGACCAGTCACTGTTTTTCCTTTCAAAAAGGCAGCGTATTACGAAAGAAAGGGCAAGCCAAATTAGTATACTTAGATTAAATAAAATCTGATCGCTTATTAAAAACTTCAGCCATTTTTAAGAAAGCAATTCAGTCAGCGAGACGTGATCTTAGTGAAGTTGTACAATGATTGTTTCTGTACTCTTTTGCTGTTTTACAAGTACTTGTGACTTCCTTTGAAATTTGGATCTGGGGTGGTTATCTGTGGTAAAATAAGCCCTTACAGGACCTTTCTGGAAATCTGTTTGGATCAGTGATAATGCAGTTTGTGGGGCTGGAGTGTGCTCAGCATCTTGCAGGTGTTTTCCACCTCAGCATATAATCATTTGCTAATTTTGAGAAAGGCACCTCTACTTATTTGATTCACTAAGTAGTCAGTTTTCTCACTTATTATTGTGTTAGCTGTATCTTTAATTTAAACCATCAAATTAAATAATAGTTTACGCTGGCTTTTTATTTTAGTTCATGCATTTAAAACCTGGAACTCAGATAAAAAGATAGTTCCAGAATAAATTCAGTATATTATTTATGAGTGGAGCAACACATTAGCATTGAGTTCACAATAGATCATACTGCTTTTATTCCATCTTACAAGCTTAGCAGCACAAACAGAATAATCAACATATTATTTGGCTGTCATCTGCTGAACAGAAACCAGAGATCACAAGGAGGTTTTCCCTAGCCGCAGTGATGGCCTTTTTGTTCCAAGCCCCCATCTGGGAGGGCCATGGTGTGTTATCATATGGAACGCGGGGTTTTCTGTAATCTGCTTAGCTGCACTGCAGTTTGAATCTTTATTCCATGTTTGTGTAATTTATAATTTTAATGAGACCATGGCTCTTGTGGGCTTTGAAATATATTAAAAGCTCTTTTGTGCATATGCTTTTGTTCTTGCTTAATAGGCTCAGTGTATTTAAAACTGATGAATTTTTATTCATGGATTTGGATGTCTGGGGATTAACTTAGACTGAATATCATTGCACTCATCTATTGATGTTTGGAACTTTTTTTAATACTTGTATCTGTAAGTAGAGAAGAACTTTACAGAACTTGTGTTTTATACGTAAACCAGCTCAGAAATAACTAAAAATTTTATTGAGCAATGAGAAAAAGTACTGATTACAGTTTATTTTTACTGCATAAACTCACATGGAATATAGTTTGTGCTATAAAAAAATAAGTTGTTGAATCCATGTACATGTGTGTATTTAGTACTTTATAACTAAAAAACAATTTGGGAAGGCCGTCAAAATTTTTGTAGAACAATAGCAGTGACAAGCACTTGGTTTGCATTTTTCTTCTGTTCAGGTAACTCAAATGTATATACTGAGCTCACTTTTGTCTGATTGTGTGTTTCCTTTCTTGTGTTTTTAATACATTTTTAATGCAGAGTATGCATAAGATATTTCATTAGAAGATGATGCTTGTAACTGGGAAGTACAGATGAACATACAGAAAGATTCTTTGTTGCTGTTGTTATATTTTCTGACAGTGCTAAGACTGTTCATGGTTTTTTGCTTTTGTATTTTTCAAATGTTTAATAATAGCTTTGATTTACTGTTTGTGTTAAGATCTCATACTGTGTGACTTCTGTGTTCATAAACCACGATGGAGTACTCTTCAATGATGGCATTCTAATCTGAGACTAACACTGGGGATAAGATTAAGACACTTGTATATCTTCCTAAACAGTCTTGCTGATGGTGTGCATAAATAGGTTGCTTTGTTTTATGTGGAGGGTTTTTTTGTTTGTGGTGTTTTTGTTGGTTTTGTTTTTTTACCAGCAAACAATCCTCTTTGCAATGACAAATATTTTAAGTAAACAGCCTTTTTTACTTGTCAGCGCATAGGGGAATTATTTACGCCTCTTCTATTTGCTGCTTTGGGTAGTATTTCCAAAAATACCTGCATACTTGTAGAAGGTGCGCCAGCACTGGGAAGGGCAGGGGATGTGTGAGCTGTGGACAGCGTTAGTTTCTTGTAGGGTCGTAGATTTTAAGCACCTGATGTGAAAATTGGACTTGTAACTTTTGTCTTAGCTAATTAAAATTAATTTAAAATGTTTACATGTCTATGCCAAGTGAATTTTTTGAAATCTAAGATAAAGGCATATAGCTCAGAGTATAGTTATTTGACCCTTGTCACATAAACGCGGTGTATTTTTCTCAGTCACCAGGAAAGTGGCTGTGCTGTCTGTCAGGCCTTTGGCGTTTGTCCTAACTTTGACAGTGTTACAGGAAACTGTTAAGTGAGTATTTCAGCATCCCTCAGAGGGGCAAACTTGCCATGTACAACCATGCCTTTGCTCAGCTATTTGGATTTCGCTGTTCAGCAAAGATGAGTGTATAGAGCTGCAGAGGAAGACAGAAGCCCTGGAATGCATCTGACCGTGAATACAGCGTTTTATACAGGGTTGTGGGATTGTTAGGAGTTGCCTCCCAAAGGTGAAAAGAACCAGTGAGAACTACTTGAAATCTGTTTTGAAAATTGCTCGTTCTTTTGTAGGTAGTCTCTAGTTGTTTAACACCAGAGGATTGCATTATGTGAATTTATGTTTATGGGATTGAGCTCCTTGTCAGTTTGAGATCAGTAGACGAAGAAGCACTTGTTGGAGATAAACTGTTGGTGCCTAGTAGAGATAATGTGAAAAATAGTCTTCTCTTCCAGAATATCACCAAGCATTTTCAGATTTGCTAGACTGAATCCAGTGTTTCTTTAGAGAAAACCAACCGCTAGAAATAAAAATCAAGTTCTGCCTGATCCCCTGCACAGAAAGACCTTTTGAAAATTTCTCTTTGTTTTGCTTTACGTGTCTGCAGATTATAATTAGAATATTTAAAACATATTTGTTAAGGTGTGTATCTGATATGGGAAGAATCTTTTCCAATAAACATGATACATACTCTTCACTGTTCTAGTACATGTAACATTAATTTCATGCAGAAGTTTCAAAAGTTTAATATAAATAACAGCTCAAGCATAAATGTTTAAATAGCCTAGTCAGTGTGCGGGTTGTTTTTCCTTGTTTTGTGTTTTTGCATTTTTTTGGAGTAACAATCTCAGAGTAAGTCTTTGAGAAAGAGAGTGTGCAAGTTATGGGATTACCTCATGTGAAGAAGGGTGTCTGGTTAGAAGTGGAGAATGTTAGGAGAGGAGTTTCTGTTAGCTAAGGAAAAACTGATAACCTATCACTAAATACTCAGTGAAAATTCAGAATTAGGAAGCATTATAGAAAGCAAATATGACTGGAAATGTTTTATTACCGTGAAAAATCTAATATCAAGCCCAATAATTTGTTTAGCCACACTTTGATTGGCTACGACTTTGATTTTTCTGTATTTAAATTTTTGGCACTATATGTTAAACTGTCTTACACGATGCCATTGGTAATCTGGAAGGGATAAATCTGCTCATTGATTTCCTAATTTTATTATGTACACAGTTAATTGTAATCCAAGATTACAGCAAACAAGATGTTAATTTCTAGACAACCTATGTACGTTTCCCTCAGAGTGTGTTTGTTACAGAAGCAAAGAATACAAAGAGAATACCGTTTGTGCTATCCTCACAGGAGCTGTCAATAAAAGATGTAATAGGGGATTTAGGAATCTGGAAATGGCCAACTAATTTATGTGAATCTATTTTATTTCAGCTAGAAAGACCAAGCTCTGTTTCGTCTGCACTGCATATTGCAGAGCACAGGCTGTCTATAGAAAACCAGGCGGCTGCATATGGATAGTCCCTTGATATCATTCACTTGCTGTGTAATCTTATTATGCAAAGTTCTAATCTTCACCTAGAATGAATGCCTCTGGGTCAGAATATAGTCATATCAGGGTTTTTGAGGTCATGTTTTGTGATCCTTAGCTTATTCTTCTAAGTAGGGCTGGGATTTAAAGAGTATTCCCCAGACACTAGGAGAGATAGACGGCAAAACCTGCTGCCTTTTTGGAAGACAAGACCAACATGAGGTCCCTGGTAGGATTAAACTTGATTTGTAGCTGTAGGATTTTTTAACAGATGTATTATTGGACAGGGAATAGGGGGCCACCAGCACAGCGAAATTGGATCACGATTGGCATTCTCAGGGAGTCCGCTGGCTGCTAAAACAGCAGCTGCATGTGGATTTGACTTCTTTCAGGTGAAGCGACTTCCAGTCATTTGGAAAGGATGGGATGAAAAGGAACCTTGGTGATAATTTTGATGTCTGCAAGATTTAGTACCAATGTAATGGGATTATCGGTAACACCTTCACTGCAGAAAAAGCCACCTGGCGCTATAACTGG